>WBMW01003037.1:550522-629067 GCA_013396635.1 Penelope pileata
CTTCCTCCGAGTGGGGGAAGCGAGCCCCCCGAGCCCGGCTCCGGCCGCCTGGCCCCGGCCTCAGGTAGCGAGGCAGCAGGCAGAGGGCTCCCCGCGGTCTGTACGTGGCAGCGGTATCGGTGCACCTCCCTCACCTGGGAGCCCGGGGAGCGCCGGGTGATGTCCATTGCACCTTCGTGGAACGTCGCGGATGTGCAGTGTCCAACGCCTTCATTCCATGGCTGCGCTCTGGCATCGCTGCGGCGTGAGCGAGCCGCGCGTTCCGGCGTGAAGCAGCAGGCAGAGGCCGGTGGAGCGCCTTGCCTGAGGTGTGACGGTGGTTTGGCATTTCCTCGTGGAGGAACGCCCCAGCAGGCGCGGCACAGGTGTCGGTGTGTGCAGTGCAGGGGTTCGGGGCGGCTGTGCCCTATGGGGTCCCTGGAACCTCACGGCCTTCAAGGGTGCTCTACAGCGATTTGCTGCTTTGCTTGGAGCACCTTCTGGTGATCGCTGTGTTCGGTCACTGGAGGCGCAGAGAGCATCCTCCCTCGTCTGGTGGAGCAAAGTCACTTGTTTTTGCAAGATTCTGTTTGCTCTTGCTGTAGCACGCTGCCCTTCTGTACTGGTCTATTTTAAGGCTAAAAAGTAGTGTGCTCAAAAATGAAATCCATGTAGGGCTCTGTGTGTGACCCTTATGGAGCTCCCAAGCCTTTGGAGGTGAGATGCCAACAGCTGATGTTTAAATGTACCTTAAAGTTTACAAACCCTTCATTTCAGATCTGTTGATATAAAATATAGAAACCAATGTTCAGGAACACAATTTCTGTGTTGGATCGAGTCCATGATTCAGTCTCTGCTGGAGCCTTGGTGTTGGTTACGACAGAAGAAGATGGATGAGGTTCCACAACAGCAACATGTGGACAGCCTGTCCTTCACCAGTGGGGCTGCTCCGACCCCCGTTGTTTGAGGTTGTCAAAGCCTGACAGTCTCAAAACTCTCCATAAATACAATTCTGTATTGAGAGGAGTATCTGTAGCTGTGAGGCATGCTCACAAGCTGCTGGAAGCAGAAGGAAAGGGGCATGCTTAAGGCAGCAGTTGATGTGTTTTCTTAAAATCACGTTATTTTCAACTTCCTGTATTTTTTTTTTTTTTTAAGTTGAATTAAACTTCTCTTTCCTTTTTTACTTTAGGAAGAAACAAACTAATAATTTCCATTGTCTTTTATTTGGTGTTCTTAGAATTATAGAAGAATTTAGGTTGCAGTGGACTTTTGGGGATCATCAAGTCCAGCTTCCCTCTTTGGGCAGGGCTGGCTCAAATGCTGGGTCAGGTTTCTTGTTCAGTTGAGTTCTGAGATGGATGGAGATTCAGCAACGTCCATGGTCATCCGCCCTGTTTTATATTGCTAATTGCAGTGCCACACGTGGCAGTTTGTGACTGCTGCCCCTTGCCTTTATTTCTGTTAGTCATGGGTTAATAATTGCCTTCTTCACTCTCAAGAAAGGAATATATATTGTTTTCCTGTTTGTGTACCAAGGCTTTTTTATGGCCTTTCCACCCATCACTGGATTCTGAAGGGACATTTGAGAGCTGTGAAGTCACGCAGCACATGCCATGTTCAGAAAACCAGAGCCCTGGTCTTAGGTTGTCTGAGTACTTGCAATTAAATTCAAAATAGTTACAAATATGGCCTCCTTTTCTTTCTCCAGGCACCCTTGGGACACAGTGATCAAAGCTGCTATGAGAAAGTACCCCAACCCGATGAACCCAAGTGTGGTAGGAGTCGATGTCCTCGACAGAAGCCTTGACAACCAGGGGAGGCTGCATAGTCACCGCCTTCTCAGCACGGAGTGGGGGCTGCCGAGTATCGTGAAAGCGGTACGCTTTGGCAGTCTTTGGGGTTCCTTTCGTGCAGTTTTTTTGTTGTCGTGTGAGCTGGAGCTGAATTTGAAGTAAAAGCTCATTTTATAGGAAATGTCATCCACAAATAAGCCGTAATCAGTGTGGTTCGTAGCGAGAACACTGTGTAGGCTTCGGTGTGCCTGCAGTGTGTTCCTGTCTGTACATGCCTTCTCGACTGCTCTGTGTCATTCTGTGTCCCTGATGCAACTTACCGCTGGGGCTTTGTATTTGTGAATTGTACTGAACTTTTTTTTTTTTTCCCTTAACTTTCAGATTTTGGGAACAAGCAGAACTCTGACTTACATTGAGGAACATTCTGTGGTGGATCCAGTGGAAAAAAAGATGGAGCTTAGCTCAACTAATGTGAGTGATAGCTTAAGAAGTTTCTGGTAATTAGTGCTGGAGATCAGAGGTGTTGTCTCTCTTAGCGTGTGGAAATGAGTTCACATCTTTCATCATAAGGAGGCAATTTCCGCATGTCTTAGTTGGCTTTTTTTTTTTTTCCTTTCCTTCTTCTTCCCAGGAGTGCTTTGGGATCAAGGGTTTGTGATTCTATTAATATAAGACTATTTTGCAGAATGTGCATGACAGTCAACTTTGAAACAAATAACTTGTTCTACATTACACTGCTGTTTGCAACAAAAGTTTTAGTCTGAAGTGCCTTTTTTCCACAAGTGTGAATGAAGTATTATATTTTGATATCCTCAGAACTCGTAACAGTGAGATTTGAAGTAGAGTTCTCTGTTTTCTTTCCTGACTACTCATTTTTAGCACACTCAGAGTAGTGCTGTGGTGGTCTTGGTCTTGAAGAATCTGAATTGTGTGCCATAAATCAGATAGGGCTCAACATTTAGAGAGAGCAAATACAAAGCTGCTCGTGCCGCTTACTGTGAGTAGAAACTTTGATATAATTAGATGTAGGATGGGACAATATGCATCACCCTTTATAGGTCCTTTTATTGACTGTGTTCTGGATTTTATGTTCTGTGTATGGTGCTTTGTCTCTGACAGTAAAGTGACTGCTCTGCTACTGAATAGTGCTATCAATAATACAAAAGTGAAAGATGGGATGTGAGAATTTCAGGTCTTTTTTTTCTCTTTAAGATTACTCTCACAAACTTGGTGTCTGTTGATGAGAGACTGGTTTACACACCTCATCCTGAAAACCCTGAAAAGTAAGTGAGGACATCTGTGTGCTTCTTTGTGTATAGGAGACAGTATGTTAGGCAAATTCAGTGCGAGTATTAACTTCTCTTCCTTCTCTTCCTTCTCTTACAGAACTGTGCTAACTCAAGAAGCAATTATTACTGTCAAAGGAATTAGTTTGAGCAGCTATTTGGAAAGCTTAATGGCAAGCACAATATCTTCTAATGCCAGAAAGGTACCTATTCTTTATTCTGTTTTCTCTCTCTCCTTCCACCCACACCTGTCCTTTTGTTGAAATAGTAATTGTCAAGCTTTCGTGCTGAATACTATATTTAACTTCCTTAAAGGTTGTGCATGGACTTTCAATTGATTTTTTGGTAGGACATCAGGAAGTTGAATATAATTTACCAAAGTATGAAAAGGTTTCACTACTAAATCTTTGTTTTCCAACTAGAAGTGCACATCAGAACAAACAAGCCTCTGTGTGTATGCTGCAGCTACACATGCCAGACACATATTATTAGGGTTGTTTTTTCAAGGTACGTTTTTAAACACTAGCCACCTATTTAGTGGAGTTAGTGCTAGTAGTGAATGTAACTCCCTTTTCAGCATTTGTAATCTGAATTTAGCAGCTCATGCCAGCGTATTTTCGGGGCTTCTTTGCAAGTTGCTCCAGTTCCTATTCATTATTGAGTTGTCTCTTTGCCTTTGGCTGAAAGTAATGTCATGTCAGCAGAGGCCTTTGTAGGTAACACTACACCCTCTCTTCTGTCTTGTGCTTGCTTTTTCTGTTTGGCTTGCAGCCGCAGAGCTGAACTTCAGCACAGGCAGAGTTTCAAGGGTGCTTATTTCTGAGCACTTTGTTCTATACTTCTTTGGGGAAGGAGAGAAAGTAGGAAAGAAGTGGAGTTGATGGAGAAGTGGAGGCATCACTGCCTAACAGCAGGATGAGCGCAGCTGAAATGTGAACTTGTGCTCTGCGTTGCTGGGGAGGCTCAGCTCACTGGGAGTTTGGCCCAGGTGACCTCTGCTAGGCCAGAGAGAGCCTGTGCTTTGGCCAGCCCTTTGCCCCTGCAGGAGATGTTGCTTGATGAAGGCAGAGTAACCCAGTGTGACTGGAGGCATTGACCAATGAGGTCAGAGAAGGAGAAGGCCTCCTTTGCCTCCCTTCTGTGTGCTTCTCTAAAATTGAGAGGAAAGCAGGTTAAAATTGGGGGGTGAGGATGGAGTGATACATAATTTTTAGACACTGAAGAGTAACATTAATTAGCTTAGTGCTCTCTGTGCTCATTTGAGAGTTATAAATGGAGTGTGTTTTGGTTACATTACAGTTCTCTTCTGATCTGGTTTCCATTTAAGTCTGTATGGACATTTATTCTGGTCCAGCAGTCCAGACCCTGGCTCACAGCAAAACATTAGCCTGGCTCAGAGGTAGCAAAGCACTAGTGAGTTGGCCAGATAACTGGGCATGCTTTCAAGTGCCATCTGAACTCCTCTCCTGGCACTTTTCAAATTTGCATGACTAGTGAATTCAGAGGAAGACCATTTCTTGTTATTTATTTGTGTGCCGCCTGTGTGAGAGCTTAGTTTTTTGAGAGGAGGTTCTTCTGTTCTGCCATTTTCAGATAACACACTGGCTCACAAGCTTCTTACAGATGGAAAAGATCTTCTTGTCCCATCTGTTTCACTGAAGAGTCTCTTTAGAGATGTTTAACTTAGCAGGAATTTGTACTTGCAGCCCTTTCTTTGCTGCCTGCTAACCTAGTCTGCTGTTACTGCTCTTGTGGCATGCTGTGCTGCACTTCTGTGTTCTTAGCACCCTTCTGACACCTTCATGACAGATAATGAAAAGTGTATTGTTCTGAAGAAATAGGGAAGTATTCAGATAAGTGTTGAGATTTTGCTCTGAGGTAGAGACGGCAGATGATGCGTTACTATTGCACTGATAATGGAAAAATCTTTTGCCATATGTTGTAAATCTTTTCTGTGTTACTCCAGGGGTGGGATGCTATTGAGTGGATAATTCAAAATTCTGAAAGCGCTCTAAGCTAGCAGTTCTCCACATCTACAGTTTGTACTAACTAGTGGTAATGCCAGCATTCTTCTTCTTGGTACAGCATTTCAGCTTTCTAGCAAACGTGTGCATGAATTGCCGTGATGTGAATGTCCTAAGTTAACCTGCATGTGTGTTTTGTATACATTACATACAGGAATGGCAAACGTTCATTACACTGCAGTTGTAGAGAGGAGCTCGGAGCTAGCTCGGTTAGTTCACCTGTGCTTGTGTCACTGGGTGGGGAGCCTGCTGCAGCCACATCTTGTGCCACAGTAGTGCTGCTGGTGGGAAAGCGGTTGCTGCAGGCAGCGAGGCATGGGAGGGAGCTGCTCTGCCAAGCCCAGGTCTTGCTGTGCCTTCAGTACATACAGGGGGTACCTGAAGGAATTAATATGTTGTTTAGTTCCTGGAATTGGCAGTACAAAAATGAAACAGAATCGTGCTCCTAGGATATAAAATTGATTTCTTAAAACAGATTGCCTCATAAGGGTAATCATTCACATAGTGAAATTGCATTTGCTTTTCTTCTGCCTGAGGAATATCACCGCCCTTCTGTCACCTTCTGTGGAGATCCGTACAAAGCTGAAGCTGTCAGAATGCCAGGCTCTTGGTGTTTCACATGGCTTTTGTAGGTACATTCTTTTTGGTAGTGGTGTGTCCCCTAAGCTGTGTGGCTATGACAAAATCTGACTTCAGGGCTGGGAGAACTGAGTGCAGTTGCCTCTGATACCTCTGTGGATGGTTTTCCTTCCATGAGCCAGTGTAGCCTCTCTCTGTCATTCCTGTATTAGCTTATACTTCAACTAATAAAATTCCTTTTTTAAAAAAAATCCATCCTGTTGCTTCTCTTTGTTAACAATGTAGGATTTTCTTACACTGCTTACTTTGAGATCGGTGTATGTAACGAGTGCTTGCTTTCATGTTCTCATTCCACTAAGCTTTTCTGGCTGTTTTTCTAGAAAATGCCAACCACAGAGGCTCAGCATTTATCAGTCACTTCAGCTCTACCAACAAATGTTCCTCTGCAGCGTTTGGTCTGCTGACCCCATCACACTGCTGACACATGCAATGGGAACTAATGTGCATGCTTGGTTATGACTGTGCTTGCTTCGAGAGTTACTTACTACAGCTGTTGTTGTACAATGTGAACCTTTATAGACCAGTCCTCTGTCAGATTATTTTCATTTTAAACTGGGTAGTTCTACGATGCTTGGAGGCCTTACATCTTGGTAAGGTTTGTAATTTCATTTCCTTGTTTATGCCTAGCTGCAAATTATAGCATGTAGCACATGCAGGCCTAAGGAGGAACATACAGACCTGTGTAGTTTTATGAGCTGAAGGAAATACCTTGGCACTCCAGAGGGACAATTCTTTGTTTGCTTCGTCTTGTCAACCAATGTGTTAACTAAAGCACTGTGACCGGGTTGTTTCATAGCCAGAGCCTGAAAAGAGTCTCAGAATTTTCCTACTGAACATTTTCTACATCAAAGGTGTTTGACTCCCTCACAAGCCTTCTTTGATTACAGAAACGTCACGTGGAAGTTGTTGCACTCTTGCCGAGTTCTCTGTGCCAGTGTGTCACCGCAGAGAGGGCATTTGAGCCTGACTTCCAAATACCAAACGCGAGCTTGCTGAAAGACGATGCCCTCCCTCTGCCCCTGCTCTGTTCCGTGAGGAACAAAGCTCTCAGCTCCGCTCAGCTGATTCATGGCTAGGACAGCTTGTTGCTGTGCAGTAGCCTGCTCTTGGCGGGGTGTTGCTACACGGGCTTTGCTAGCGTTCCCAGGTCTTGCACGAGGTGTAGACATGCTCCAAGGAGTCCCCTGCTGCAGCGTGGTGCACAAGTGGGCAAACTCAGGAGTTCAATCATACTCTTGTAAGGAATTTTTCCAGCAGGCTGTACTTAAACCAGCCAATATAAAGCTCTGGCCAAGGGCTGAATGCCTGGTTGTGATGAGTGGGTGGCTTTTTTCTGTTTAAGGACTTTGTGTTTGTTCTGTTAGTCCCTGTAATAAGAAAAACCTGAAGAGAACCGGAGTCAGTTCTTCACTAAACTTGATGAGAGCCTTGAGATAAATATACTCTTATTCATTGTAAAACTATGTTTCATTCTATCGGTAACATCTTTCAGCCTGGAAGTGGGCTTTTAGTATCGTTCCGGAGTAACTTTTCTGCCTCACAAAGCATTTTTCAAGAATGTGTGTGGGCTTTGTTTTGACTTGTTCATTTTTTGAGGGTTTTCAGAGTTATTTATGCAGATTCTTCTGCAGGCTTAGTGGTTTGAAAGGGACACAACACGGAGGTGCTGGACATGCTGTGGAGCTTTTGTTCACTGTATCACCTATCGTGCGTGCAATAAAAACAGTGCATCAGAACTGACAGCAAAACTGTGAGGGGAGAGGGGGTTCCCCCCTTTTTTCCTCAGTCTCAGCAGAAGAAGACTCTTTTGAAGACTCTTTGAGCTCAGTTCCTTTACTTCAGAACCCCTCTAGACTTGACTGGGTGCCACATGGCACACAGTTACTGCTTTCCACTGTTTCTACTTCTTATTCTTAGTAGGGTAAGAATGATGAAGGTGTCGTCGCTTCTCTTTAGAAGAAAAAAGGTCGTGTGTTTTCCTGGGCTGATCCCATGTGCTTGCTTGGTGAAAGCTGTCATTCTGAGACTGTGGAGCTCTAAGATCTTCCATTTTAATTACTGTGGTGGTTTCACCCTGATGGGCAGCTGAACTCCATTATATCACTTTCTTGCTCTCCCTCCTTAAGGGAAGAGGGGGAGAAAATACAATGAAAAAAGGCTCAGGGGCTGAGATAAGGACAGGGACATCACTCAGCAATTACCATCACAGGCAAAACACTCAACATATGGAGATTAATATAATTTATTGCCTATTACTGGCAGACCAGAGTAGTGAGAACCAAAAGTGAACCAAAAACCTCTTTCCCCCATCCACCCTCTTCTATCTTCCTCCCTGCACAGCGCAGGGGAACAGGGAATGGGGGCTGCAGTCAGTCCATAATGCTTCGTCCTTGCCGCTCCTTCACGGTCACTCTGCCCCTGCCCTACGTGGGGTCCCTCCCTTGCAGCCGTCCTTCCTGAACTGGTCCTGTGTGGGCTTCCACCAGGCTGCAGCTCTCCCAGCACTGCTCCAATGTGGCTCTGTACCACGGGGTCCATCCCCCAGCCACTGCTCCAGCACGAGGCCCATGGGCGGCAGCTCCCCCAGGGCTCCTGCCCCACCACGGGCTCCTCTCCATGGTGGCATCTCCAGCCCGGGGCTGTTCCTGTGGGGACTCTGCATGGGCTGCGGCCTCCTCCAGGCCACATCCACTGCTGCACCATGGGCTGCTCCATGGCTGCACGCGGAGATCAGCTCTGTGTGGTGCCCGTGGGCTGCAGGGGGACAGCCTGCTCCACCATGGGCCTCTGCTGGGCTGCAGGGAACCTCTGCTCTGTGCCTGGAGCACCTCCTGCCCTCCCCCTTCACTGACCTTGGTGCCTGCAGGGCTGCTTCTCTCGCATTTCTCGCTTACCTCTCTCGGCTGCTGTTGAGCAGCAGTGTTTCCCTGTCTTAAATCTGCTCTCCCAGAGGCACAACTGGCATTGCTCAGCTGTGGCAGCAGTGGGTCCCTTTTGGAGCAGCTGGAGCTGGCTCTGCTCTGACATGGGGCGACTGCTGGGCTCTGCTCTCAGAGGCCTCCCCTGCAGCCCCCCTGCAACCAAAACCTTGCCATGTCAGCCCAGTGTACTTAGTTAAGGTGCTTCTCTTTCATCTTTATTGTGTGCCTGTAGGCTCATCTTGGCATCACTGGGTCGCAGCTGCTACAGGTCTTCCTAAAGCAAAAGATTTTGACATGCTTATGTTGCTCAATTCTACTGCTCTCACTAGAACAGAGGCTGTCAGTGCCAGGCTTTGAGGAACCCCTTACCTGTTCTGAGAACTGGATAAAGGAAGACCGTCCCTTGGTACAAAAGGTGCAGCGGCAGTCCTGCTGTCTGCTTTAGATGCTGACAGGTCACTGGGCATGAATATGGATCTCAGTGCAGGGCTGTCTCTTTGAACTCGTGCTGGAGATCAGATCAGTCCATTGCTATTTCAACGAGCACTTGAACACTATCTTTCTTTGTCCTGGATCTTCTCAAAAACTGTCCCTGTACAGCATGGTTAAGGAATGTGAGAGCAGTACGCAGACTTTTCCATACATTTTCTGGTATTCTTAACGTGGTGGGAGCAGCAAGCAGCAGACCTGGCAGTTCTCTTACACAGGGGAACTGAACTGCTGGGTGAGGCTTTCTGTATAGGCCGCGAGCTTCTGCCAGTGGTGCATCTGCCTCTTGCCTGTGGGTTACTCAAATGCCTGGTAGTGAAGTTTCAGTGAGATAAGAAACGATCAATGCAATCCTGTTCCAAACCATGCAGGGTGTGGAATTCATTTTAAGACAAGTCTTGTGTCTGACAGAGGAAAAAACTATAGAAGCATGAGCGGTGTGGTATTTGTCCTGGTCCTGAATTGCAGTGCTTTCTTGGCAGGGTCGGGATGCCCTGGAGTGGGTGATCAGCAAACTGAACACAGAACTGGAGGAGCTGAAATCAACGCGCGAGGGCATGAAACAAGCCATGGCAGCAGCATCACCAGAGAAATAAACATACCAAGTAACTGACCGAAACGTTTTATCCTGCAGACTGCTTTGTAGATCTTCCTTCCAAGGCTGATCTGCGTAAGTTTTCTGTATTTACAAGAATATTGGATCCAGCGGGACAGTAGCCTCATCTTTCATCTCCACAGCAGCTCCCATTGCCTACTGAAGATTAAATTGACCTCCAGCAGATGCTCTTTTCACTTAAACACTTGGAAACAAAACGTTTCGCACATTTAAATGTGCCTTTTTTAACAAAGGTTGAGAGTATGTTCTATTTTACACCATCGCTGTTTTTCATACTCGAAAAGAACTCGTGTGTTTATTGAGGGCTCTCCAGATGAGCACTTGTTCTGTGAAGGGCTGAGAGCACTGAATTTTGTCCATTTTGTAATCTGACAGCATCTTAAGACATTTAAAGGGAACTACATGAGACAGGACGTGATACTAAAATAAGATACCTATCTAGGGAACCAGCCCAGAAAGCTGGAACTCGGGCTGTACTAACTCTTCTGTTGTTGAAATGTGCTGTCTGACCATGACTCACAGCTGTTTGTATCCAAACAAAGACAGAGTTTCTGTTGATGTTCAGAGCCTAAACAGGTTGTTGGGTTTTTTTTTTTTGTAGGGAGAAGGGTATAATTTATTTTCGTATTTATTAACTTTCCCTAGTTCCTCCCCTCAGTAGCAGAAGAGGAGTGATGATTCCTGGAAGGAGCTGGAAAATACTTTTGTTATTTATCTGTAAGAAGGGTACTTGCAGGCTCCTGGAACCAAGAGGCTGTGCTGTTCCTCTGCTTCTTGCTCTTTGTGTCCTGTCTTAACTGAGGAAGAGCCTGATGCAATAACCAGAAGAGCTGAAACAAGTTGGAAATCCAGAGGGTTATGCTTCATAAACAGGTGTTGTACATGCCCTCAAGGGAAAAAACAAAGAGTACACAAAAAACAAAGGGGCTCTCCTTTTTGGGTGCTTTCTACAAAGTACTGACTTCTAACATAACTTTTTCAACACTTTGCCACATTGGTACAAATGTTTTTAAAATGGTTTTAAATGCTTCTTGTTATCCGGGAAAACGCTGCAGGAGCTGTAGAAATCGCCTCCTTTCCAACATACAGCACTGTGTGTTGGTAACAGTCCTCGCCTCTGTCTGAAGCTCACAAAACTTCCTTCCTTGGTCCAGGTGCACTCTGTGTTTCTTAGGTAGCCCTCTGGTGGGGCCTTTTAAATTATTGTTTGTGTACACACAGGCTGCAATAAATGTCGTGAGGATGTTTACTTGTTGGATGGCAAGCATGTGTTCAGGCAGCTGGGAGAGAGCATGAGTAGCTTCTGGAAAAAAAAAAAAAAGAAAGAAAAAGAAATGTTGGCCATTGTTTTGATCTGGTAATTTAAAATGTCTGTAGCTTAAGGGAAGTCTTGGAGTTTGTGTTTAGATTGAAAATGAATGTTAATTTGGGTGTAAGCGTAGTCTAGCTAAATTACATGATCCTGATAAATAAACTTACTTTAAAATACAGATGTGTTAGTCAAAAGCAATTACGTGAGTAGCCAATATTTGCACTGCTCTTTATTTGTGGACCTAAAGCCTTTGTAGCTTTGGAACAGGACCTCAGGCCCTGCTCTGCGGGCAGCTCCTTCTGACTGCCGGGTGGCTCTGGGGTGGCTCTGGAGTCACTGTCGCGCTTCCCGGGATGGTGGTGCCACTTCCTGCAGGAAGAACGCAGGAGCTGTCCTAGTGCCCTGTGACCTTTGCTAGGGAGGGGAGTGTGGCCGGGGCAGAGCTCTGCGAAGGAGAGGAGCTGAGTAAGCGCCTGTGTGCATGTGGAAACCTGATCGGCAGCATTCCCGTGCGTGCTTAATGGAGATGATGAAAACCGAACCATGAGGCGGTAGAAAAGTTTTTTGGGAGGTTCATGTATTGCTTCAGCTCAGAGGAAGAGTTGTCTGCTGCTGCTTCTGACATCAGATGTGCTCAGTACTATCTTAACCCGAATGATTGGTGCGTAGCACCACCCAGCACTCGCTGCCATCCCANTGCTGCTGCTGCTTCTTACATCAGATGTGCTCAGTGCTGTCTTAACCCGAATGATTGGTGCGATTGGAGTCACTGCCAGCGCCATGTTCTGCCCCGGGCCAGACCTGTCTGCTGTGTCTTTAGGATCCGTGCCAGCTCTGCATCAGTGTTACCAACTGCTTTCCTTGCACTTTGTTTCCTTCTTACAGAAACACGTCCTTACCCACTTGTGTTGCAGCACCTCCTTTGTGTTTTCATTCCCCGCTGCAGGTTTTGTGCTGGTTTCTCCCCACATCTCATGCTACCCAGGATCCGGACAGCTAGGTGCTTGGCTTTCCAATCTCTGCTGCCCCCCTTGGCACGGGTCAGCACCTTCTGTTCGTGTGCTCGCTCCTCTTCTGCTGTTTGCTGAGGGTGGGAAGGAGGCTGCTTTCTCCCATGAGTGAGTTCTGGCTCCCAGCTGCCTCCCTCTGTGTCCAGGAAGGTGCTGCTGTCTCTCACCGTGTCTTCGGGGTAGGTGACACTCCTGCAGCTCTGGGCTTGTTTCTGGGATTGCTTGTGCACAGTGATCATGCTGTGACTGGGCAGCGTTCAGCAGGTGAAGTGATCCTGAACTCCCTGTAAACTTCCCTGGAGCCTCCCACTCCTCTGCTTTCTCCTCATCGAGTCTGCACACGGAGCTTCCACTCTCCTGCCCCGACCGTGTGAGTCTCATCCGAGGCATCTGGTGGGGTCAGGTCAGCAGCTCTGCTGCACAGAGCTGGCTTTGAAGCATGCTGTTTCCTGCCCCTCTTCTGTCCCTGCTGGAATTTACCTTTGGGGGCAAAAATCTTTTGGGATTGCACGTCTTGTTCTCGTTCGTACGCCAGTCCTTCACTAGGGAAACTGCCCTGTCTGTTATTTATGGGGAATAAATAGAGCTATGTGGGGGGAAGGGCTGGGCTGCTGGCTGGGGTAGCGCTTTGGAGTCACACAGCAGGTGCAGAAACAGCCTGGTGCACAGCAAGGAAAAGGTAAAGCAGAAAGGCATTAAGTCTGTGTGCATTGACTTGAAGGATCCTGAAGCACTGGCACTAAGAGGAAAGCTCAGCACCTGCAGCTGTGCTGCCTGATGGGCAGCAGGGGCTGTGCTGAAGGAGACACCTGCACCAGGAGAGCTGGAGGTGGAGTGAAAGTAGCAGGCTGGCTGCTGGGGGAGCGGGGTGGTTGCTGCTGTTAGGTGTTTCTCAACCCATGGCTGCAATCCAAGAGAAATGGAGGAGAGGGAGGTGGCTTGGTTTTCAGTGTTCTTTGCCAGCCTGCAGGTTAGAGGTGGGGCCAGGTGCCCACAGCCGCTTGGCAGGGATAAGCCCTGGCTTCTGGCTGCTGCCCTGTGGGTGCTGCCAGGCTCCTGTGAGCTGCAGCGGTTGTTAAGCTGAAATTTGGTAACACCTTTACTGATTGCCATCTTCCTCAATTGTGCGCTGTGACGGCCAGGAGTCTGCAACGTGTCTCTGTGCGCTGTGGTGCTGTCTTAAATAAATGACATCCTCGGCTAAAAGAAACCTTCTGGGGTAGCTCTGTGGTACGAAGCGGGCTGCTGGTGGTCAGAGGGTCTGCAGAAACGTGCTCACAGTTACCCGGTGCTGAGCAGCACTAGGACGAGGTAAAACCATCAGTGAGGGTCCCTAATCTGGGGCTGCACTTCTGCTTACTGCCCTACAATGTTGTTTCTCACCTGGCTAAAAGGGGTGCTAAAGGTCAGGGCTCCAGCTAACCAAAACACTGGAGTTGACCCATTCTTACAATCAGATCAAGGAAGCAAAGAGCAACATCAGCCCGTGCTGACAGAGCCCTGTGGGTGTTCCTTCCCAAAACAGTTAGGGAATGGGGATGGCATGAGCCCCGAGGAGCTGAAACGCAGCAGGAAAAAAATCAGACAAACAACAACCCCGAGCTTTATGGCTGCATTTGGTATTCATGAATGTTCCCAGATTTACTTTAAGAGATGTACATATACACAGAAGAAGGAAAAGAAAAGACAGCCATAGCAGCTCCAATGGAAATGCAATGAGATGCGTTGGAACAGTAACAGCCACGCAGCGCTGGGGCCCTTGCCCTGTGCTTGCTTCCAGTGAGCCTGAGCCCATGAGGGGCAGCACGGGGGCAGCCATCGTGGGGAGAAATGGAGCTTTTAAGTTCCGCTGCACAGTGTGCGGCCCGTGGCTGCCTGTGGGCACTGCTGAATGTGCCTGGGTGACAAAGGGCCCGGAAGAGAACAGGGCACACAGGAATATTTGCAATAGAAAAGTTCACTCCTGGTTTAAAGCCAACCCATCCACTGCTCTCACAGCTTTGGGCCGGAGCCCTCCCCACACCCATCCCAGGCGCCTGGCCCACAGCAGGGGAAGTGCAGAGGAAGAGGAGAGATGACGGAAACTTTGCATTTGCTTCCTGATCAGTAATTAACACAGACACAGGCTGTAATGGAAAGGCATTTTATTTCACCCAGTAACACCCCTCCCAGTACAAAGGAAATAATGGGGAAAGGGGAAAATAAAACCACCAACCCCCCCCCCCACAGTGGCACTGTCACCAGGAGCGTTGGTGACGCCAGGTGTGGCATGTGGCAGAGCTGCAGCAGGGCCCTGCCCGCCTCCTCCGCGCTCTGCACTCCACGTTCCTGCACCATTGAGCTCCTTGGGCCCCGTGGTACAGCGGAACAGCCCTCGGGCCCGGTACAAGGCTGGAAAAGTAGCAAGAGTTTAAAAACTCCTCACTGCGCTGCTCCCGTGCTCTCTTCAGCAGTAATTCACTCTACAACGCCTGCGGAGCACAGGCTGACCTAAGGGCTGAAAGTGTCAACTCTTAACGAAGGTAATGGCCAACACGTATAAATAGGGCTCATTTTCTTTTTAAAACGTCGTGGGAAAGTTGATTCCCACTGCACAACTGATAGAGGCTTCCTAAAGACCAATAAATATATTACACGTATTTACAAGCGTCGCCCCCCGGCACCAACATGGCGCTCGGCCCAAGGAGGCCATGCACCACCGGGCAGAGGCGGGCGGTGTCCGAGGCTGCGCCTGGGCTGGGCCCAGGGCCGCCACGTTGGGGGCTCACAGCCGGCAGCAGGGCCGGGAGGTGCTGGGTGCTGCCCTGCATCCTGCCAAGGGGGGAGTGGGCATGCGGGATGCCCGGCCCTCAGCAGCACGGGGTGCCGGGGGTGTGGGGTCAGAGCCAGCGTAGCACGCAGCCAGGGCATTCCCAGGAGAAAATAAGCACAGCAGGGGAAGTGCAGAGCGAGATTGCATGCGTTTCTCTCAGCCTAGTTTTCCTGATGTGCTATGCAGCGAACACGAGGCCTGGTTTTGGCACAGAAATGAGAAAAAGTGCTGATGGGACCGAGATCAGGGCCTCCTCACAGCAGCCCCAGGCTCCCACCCTGCCAGCCCATGTCCCCACCTCACGCCACGCGCTCTGCACATGCACAGCGCTTGTTTTCCAAGGTGGCATTAAAAGAAAAATAAGGATGGGTGAACGTCTGGGGAGGTTTAGGGAGCCTTTTGCATGTGCTTTTCAAATCAACCGACACACGGACAGGTGGAGCCCTGCCTGGGCATCCAGGCAAGAGCCATGGGATGGGCGCATCGCTGGAACCATGGAATCACAGAATGGTTGGAAGGGACCATCGGGATCATCCAGGCCAACCCAGAGCACGTGGCCCGGGAGCACATCCAGGTGGGTTCTGAACGTCTCCAGAGCAGGAGGCTCCACCACCTCGCTGGGCAGCTGCTCCGCACTCTGCACCCTCGCGGTGAAGCAGCGTTCTCTCACGTGCAGGTGGAACTTCTGCGTTCCTGTGGGAGCCCACTGATGGCGCCGGGGAGACCCAGCCCCGCTGCTCTGAGGTATCGGTCGTTAATCCTTAGAATAGAAATGTTAATAAATAGATCTGAAACTCTTCTGCTATCTCGTTCTATAATACACTGCTATATAGATATTAAATATGCCTCGGGGTATTAAAAAATTTATGAAAAAGTTACAGTAGTTGATTTTCAAGTATTAGTAACTTGGCTATGTTAGTTTGCTTTTAAATACCAAAACGATCTGGCCCCAAATTAATTACAGACTAAACTCTGGTTATGCCTGCATTTGAAAAGAAGTATTTTGAATATTAAAAAAAGTGCAAAAAAAGCATGTGATGATGTCAGTTACCGGAGTAACATCATTGGAACATCTAACCCGCTGCCTGGTGAGCAAACCAAAGAGGGAAAAGCATGAAAAAAGGGGGGAAAGAAGAGAGAGTGCTCCCAATCCAGGACAGCGCTGCCCCAGATCTCAGCAGAAGACGAATCCTTGCAGCCAGGTTACGACCCCAGGAAAAACGGGGCTCTCGGTGCAGTGCTGCCAGGCAGAGGCACAGCACGAGGCGCGTGCCCGCCATGACGCACACCTAGCCCCTCCCGCCCCCTTCTCTGAGTAGCCCTGAGAAGAACCTTACAGGTGCCGCGTCCACAGCAGGAGCCTCCCTTGCTTCCCGTCCTCCCCAAGCGCCGTCCAGCTGTGCCTACCACCAGAACTTCCTGCTACCAGTAACCAGCACCGTACATTCAGGTAGGAAGTGAGCTGCCAGAACCCGCCCAGGCCCAACCCACTGAGGCCTCAGAGCGCAGCAGCCCAGGGGCAGCTTTGTCACACTCCTGCCCACACCCCAGTCCCGTGCCAGACCCTGACCTCAGAGCAACAGAAATGGTTCAGAGGAGAAGGACTGCTCGGAGCACAACTGCTCGCACCAGGTGTGCAGCAGAACCTTTTGCTGTTAAAGTGGGACGTGAGCATCACGAGCGTGGCAATGCCCACGTGACGTACTGCTCGCTGTGGTGCTAACACCGACACTCCGTTAGACTGGGTTCTCCAGGAAACACACTTGTCAGCTCATCATCTCCCGAAAAATGGTTTGAAGAACGGTTAAAAAGAGAATTGAAAGCAAGAAAAGGCTTTCTAGTTTCAATGCACACATACAGAAGAGGCAACAATTGCAAACTATTGATTTTCTCCCAGTGCCAACGAACGACCCGCTGCATGCCACTCTGTCCGGATAAAAACAGCCTCCCGTGTCTCTGGAAAACGTTGCAGTGGGAAACCCTGTGATGGAACGCAAACCCAAGCCAGCCAAGTGGAGCGAAGCGAAGCAACGGCAGGATCCAGCAGTTCTGGTGACCTCTCCTATGGACGATGACCTCATGAAGACAAAAGCAAAGAAAAAGGCACAAGGCTCAGATCTCGTTGATAGTTCTTTCGGAGGAGCAGTAGTCAGAGGTTCCTGGCGACGACATGTAGAAGGACTGCGTCTTCCTTTTTAACCTGGCTCGCTTGTTGGCCAGGGACAGGCTGCGCCGGCTCGAATTGATGATTTCTGAAATGAACTTCTTGCAGTCCACACACACCTCCATTGTGCTCCAGTCCTCCATTAACTCTTTGGGAAACTGCAGCTCTTCGTGCGACTTATCCACAGATTTGGACCTTGAGGTCAACCTGAAAGGCAAAAGAGCACGACCGGTCTCAACATGCAGCAGCAGGCAGTGGCACCCTGGGATGCCTTCAGGAAACAGCAAGGGACAATTGGAGTTCAGACTGTTCTGCTTTCTCCTGTCCCAAAAATGACACCAGGAGAGCAAACGTGACAGAAGACAGCTTCTGCCTGGCTCAGCAAGACTGCAGGGTCACCAGCTGGAGGTGCGTAAAGCTAGGCAGGGTGCCCAGGCCCACGTCCAGGCGGCTGCTGGAGATCCCCAGGGAGGAGACCCCACAGCCTCTGGGCAGCCTGTGCCAGGGCTCCTCACCCGCACAGCACAGAAGTGCTGCCTGGTGCTCAGAGGGAGCTCCTGTGCTCCAGTTTGTGCCCATGGCCTCTTGGCCTGGCACTGGGCACCACTGGAAGGATCCTGCCTGTGTCCTCACTGCATCCTCCCTTTAGGTACTTATAGACACGGATGAGATCCCCCTGAGCCCCTCTCCTAGATGAGAAAGTCCCTGAGGTGCTACAGAAACGAGAGCTGCACCCTTTCTCGTGTTATTTTTCACCTGTAGTGTGAGAAAGGTTTAAGACACACACTGTTGGTACTGTTATTTCTGCAAGTCAAAGAAGTAAATGGGGAAGACGTGGCTTCAGAAAGGTTACAACGAGCATCAGAAACATTTTGAACTACTGAACAGGCAGACAACATCTTCATAATGGTTTATCGCTCCGGAGGCACCTCCAATGCACACACACGAGCTGGGGCTGCTCCTCACCTGGGCATGCTCCGCAGCGACCGGTGCTGACTGGTGGAGGGCTTCTCCGGCCTCATGAAGCTCTCTCCTCGCTGCAAGGTGGAAGGTCCCAGTGAGAAGATGGGGAGAGTAGAATATGGCTTCGATGGCAATCGCATCTGTTGAGAACAGAAGGACCATGCAGTGTCATTACCAAAGACTGCAGCTTTTCAGAAATGGGCAAACCATAAACGTGTTTACTTACCTTTTTGCAACACTGCGAGCATACAGGCCTGTGTGAGAAAATGAAAGCACGAGTCACTCAAGGGGGCAAAGCTCCATTTAAACCAGGAGTAAGGGATACATACCCCACCCCTTACCCAAACGTTTTTATTTTTAAAGCGTCTTCAGCACAATAACGTCATTCAGAACATGAAGCCAAAAGTGAGGAGGAATGCTAAACAACAACTACAGTGACAGAAAAAAAAAAACAACAACAAGAAGAATAGCTCTTTTTACTCCAAAGAAACACCCTTTGGTAAGTGACACAATAAGTCAGTGATTTCATAGAACTTCGGATTTTTTGTCTTATTATCCAATTTTTTTTTTTTTAATTTTGCCTGCAAATGATTCCTTTTCCCCTCTCCCCCCACCAATATTGCAAAAACAAACCAAAAGGTAAATTGTCCTGAAATGTTTTCCCAACAACAGAGATTACGGAACTGCTGACTGGAGAGCCTGAATAAATTCCGTCCCACTCTCCCGTAAAGGAACAAATTAATGTTTCTTTCACTTTCAACCAAGAGTTTTAGTCCAAGGAAGCACATCTCTTAGGAAAGATCCATTTTGGCGTACTTTGAGATTTTGTTTTTCAACCTTGACTGTGACAGAAATGAAAACAATCAACACTGTGTAGAATCTGGGGGGGATCTAAGGTCCAACTCCGTATTTTTCACTCCAAAATGGTACTTATTTATTAATGGATATTAAATATTTACCTCTTACAGAACTGACAAGTGTAAGACCAGGTAAAGAAAGAAAACCTTCTTGTCCGACAGCAAAAGCAGAGCTAAAAGAAGAACAGAGGAGTCCCATGTTAGTCAAGTTCCACACAAAGATGACTTTGTCTGTCAGCTGCCATCAGTGGGACCGGAGATGCAACGCTACGTCCAGCGCTGGGGCCCACACTTCCATGAGGATATTGGAAATAATCGTACCTTTATATTTAGAAATATTCATTTAACTTCCTACCTAAATTAAATACTTGCCAATTAATAATTTACTTACTTTATTCCTCCCTTACTGGTGTTCAATATCAGTGCTAGATTAAAAAAAAAACAAACAAGAAATCCAAAACAAACAGACAAACAAAACCGCAGGGAAGGAAGAGTGCCAACAGTAGGGCAGAGTAACTATTTCAGCTGAAGAACACGAGAACAAATAGGGATAAACTCAGCCATGAACAAATTTGGGTTGGGAACTGTTCCTAACTATCTGTGCTGGTTCTGGAATACTAAATGGTTGCCTGTGATAAGATTTGATGATTTTCTTCCAATGTTACGTTCTTGAAAACCAGAGGAGGCCCAGGAATGAGCCACTCTGGCTGTCTCACTGGAGGAAAACCTGCTTCACCGTCACACCCGCTCAGTTCATTCAACGGAGGTAGGCATCACATTTATATGAAGAACATTTACATGAAGAAAAGGCTTTGAACAAAGAAAAGGGTTTTTTGTCGAACAGATGACATAGAGGGATCCAAAGACGGGGATGTGAGGCTAGATAAATTTGATTAAAAATAAAAGGGAACAATTTTAATAGTGGGGTAAACTAAACAGAGCATCAGCTTACTGTGAGATTTGATAAAAGCTCATTACTCAGTTTTATGTTGCATGACGATGCACACAGCTGAATCTAATCAATGAAGCTTTAAAATTCTGGTTCCTCTGCCCTAAATCAATCCAACCTTTATTTACATCTACATACAGGACACAGTCCGCAGTTAAAATACATCACGCAGTCAAAGTGTACTCATTGGAGATGCTCAAGAAGCACAAGGCAAAAGAGAGGGAAAAGGACATTGCTTCTGCTGGTAAATATCAAGACCCAATCTGCACTTCAGGAAAAAAAGTGTTAGTTAATGGGCTCTCTAACAAGAAGCCTTCTTTGGCCACACGCTGTCTCACTTCTCTGAAGGCTTTCACTCCTTTTTTGCCTGATACGCGCGCTTCTGAATATAATAGTTACAGCTCAAAAATCCCGAGAGCTGTATGAAATTGCACGTCACCAGACGTCGGTATTTCTGCTCATTTCATAATTTAGGAAAAACAAACAAACAATCACAAAACCAATAGTTCAGAGACAGCAAACAGCAGATGCGAGACCGAAAGCTGCAGGAGACGACATTTAAACGGGAACTCCCTTAATGAAGTACTCACAGCCAGGTACAAGGAGAGAGACCACCGGCCAATTTACAACAATTTTACTGGAACTGCTTCACAGAAAAGTTGGGAAGAAATCAGATTTGGGACTTACACTTAGGATTGTTTTGGTTTTTGAGTACTTGCAGTTCTCTAGTGAGCTTTGTAAATTAGAAGACATGGGCAGAAAATACCTTAGTGAAGTTTAAAATATACACACACCGATATATTCTGCAAACACCGCTGCACTTTTATAGATGCTATAAATAAGGTATTTCCATGAAAAGTTTTTATGTTGCTATACATAATTCAAAGAAGCTGACCCATATGTAATAAATTTAAGAGGATGTTTGGTGGATATCACAGAATCACAGAACCATTGGAGTTGGAAGGGACCTTTAAGGTCAACTAGCCCAACTCCCCTGCAGTGCACAGGGGCACCTACAGCCAGATCAGGGTGCTCAGAGCCCTGTCCAGCCTGACCCTGAGTGTCTCCAGGGATGGGGCATCCACTACATCTCTGGGCAACCTGTGCCAGTGCTTCACCACCCTTATCGTAAAAATCTTTTCTCTTATATCCAATCTAAATCTCCCCTCTTGTAGTTTGAAACCATTTCCGCCTGTCCTGTCTCCACAGACCCCGCTAAAGAGCCTGCCCCCTTCTTTCTCGTAGCCCCCCTTTAGGTACTGAAAGGCCGCTCTGTCTTCTTTTCCAACACAGGAGAAGAAACAAATGGATCTAACCAGCAAGCTTTGATGCCTGCTCCCAGCTTTCCACCAGCTTGAACACGTAAGGCAGAGGCCTGTGCAACCACCCTCCCCCAGTATGCTCGGTGCCTCCACAGGCTCGGCCATACCTTTCCTTTCTTGAGAGCAGTGTAGACATCCTTATACTGCTGGTACTTCTCCAGCTCTGCCTTCACCAGCACCTGACGGATGTGCATGACTTCCTCCACCGTCAGAGCCAGACATTCCACCGGGTAACAGAACTCCTCCTGGAAGCCAAAAAGCCACGTTACCTCAAAGCCAAATTGCTTCTGCCAGATTTCAACCTAGGCAACCAGCCACCTGGTTAGTAACTCCAGAAAAAGAGAGTTTCTCCCTTCAAATTGGAATAGCACTGGCTCATTCGTGGGCATCACGTGAGTTTCAAACCATCTGAGACCGTGTAAGTGTGATCCAAATGGTCTGATGTTCAGCCTGCACAATGAGTTTTCTTTATTTTCCCTCCTTGAGCCATTTGGCCTTTCTCTCCATTTGTCTTTCATTACTAAGATTTATTTTAACCAATCAACATCCAGGCATATAATTTGAAAGGAAAAAGGTAATTTGGCACATGGTATTACTTCCAAGTATTCTTGAGGACATGCAATTTCTCTGAGACTTTGTGGTGCCCAGAATGGCCACGGAAAGTTGTTAGTAGCCCGTTCTAGCAGAATTTTTTATTCAGTGGTACCACATCTTGGCGTTCACATGATCAGAACAACAAGAAGTTCAGGCAACCCAGGCAGAAAGGCTCTCCTTTCTGCCTCCAGAAAGTAACAGAAAAAAATTTAGATTTATCAAGTAACCTTCACGTATAAAGCACGAGAGCTGGATACCCAGCGTTCAGTTACTAATGGCAGAGAATCAAACAGAGAACGACCCAACCATTTCCCACCTCCAACATTTCTGTATATTCTGTATTGCAGCACGCTGGAGAATACTGAGCAGAGAACTCCTGAATTTGGTACCAGAGAATAAAAAGCACCAGCCCAATTTGTAATCCAGCCCTGTAGTTGATTATACAGCTCCAACAGAAAGACAGAAACCTCTGTGGGAATTCCCATCGCTTTATGCTTCGTGAGCCCTTTCAGTTAGCCCAGAGGGGCTGCTGTGCGCTCATGACAATGACATCCAATGCTCTTTGAATAAAGGAAGGAAATTTCTCCTGCAGATACAAAGACACGGCTGACAGTTTGGAGACCTAATTTATAAATTGAAGTGATGGTTGGGATTAATTGTGAAATGCTCAATTTACATGTGCTCACAGTTCTGTCTTTCCATTAGATTAAGAAGAAAATCTTTCTACGTTGCAGACCTGGCAAACATTAGCATTTAGGAACCACCACATTTTTAAAAACTGTTGTCTTACCTATCTAGAAAGGGAAGACAAAGAAACTTCACCCTGCTTAAGGTACCCCACAAAAGACTAGAATTGAGTTAACTTTGTTAGATCTGCCAGCTAAACCTCTGGGGTGCGGGATCGCTAGTTTTCTGGAAAGAACAAACTATGTCAAAAGCAACTGCGACTCGCTCTGAGGTGTAAAGCAGCACAGCCAAACAAAATGACTTCTGTTCATTGTGAGAGCTCCCGGCTAACTGGCTGCTATCAGCATCTCATTCTGGGTCCTTCCCATAGCAACTGCCTCGCTACAGAGAAAGCACGGCTGCGGGCTGGGAGAGACGGGAGAGGAAGTGGGTGGAAAAGCACGATGCACACAATGCCAGCAGAAATCCTCAGTTCTGCATCGTGGGAGACTGAGAAAGTGTCTGGGGTGAATGAGGCGGACTGAATGCTTTTCATCAATCAGAGCTTCAGGTCCTTTAGAAATACATTTCTTACTTGAAGGCACTTCCTTCCCCCTCCTGAGCGCCCACTCCTTTAATTTATAGGACGATGATGTCAGTGAGTATTGCTCCTTTGAAGACAGTCTGTAGATCTACTATAGGTGGAGAGCAGCTACCAGGGGAATAGTGTGGGGCTGCGGTACCCATCAACAACGATCACCGCTACGGCACACAGAAATAGTTGCAGGCAACAGGGGAAACATAGAAAAAATGTTCACATGTTTAAATGCTAATGTTTTAATTCCAGAGGTTACACAAGGACAACAAAATGTTAATGCAACATTAAATGAAAGATAAATATTATGCTGATTTCAGAAAACTGCTGGAATTTTTTTTTTTTCCCTTTTTGGAATAGAAATAAGTGCGCAAGGAAATCTTTTGTTTCAACACTAGCTCTAAGGCACTGAAATTAATTAAAATTACACTAAGCACTGACTAAACTTCATTAGACAATGATGCTTTGGAGTTATTGCTCAGCCTTCAACAATAACCTGCACCACGTGAGGCAGCTGCAAATGGGAGAACTTCAGTTCTCTGTGAAAACGGCATACAACAGAACGTACTGCAGACAAAATGTGGTTTGAACGGTCTTGATTTTCTGGAG
This sequence comes from Penelope pileata, assembly GCA_013396635.1. Taxonomy (NCBI): domain Eukaryota; kingdom Metazoa; phylum Chordata; class Aves; order Galliformes; family Cracidae; genus Penelope; species Penelope pileata. The sequence goes on from WBMW01003037.1 coordinate 574,126, forward strand.
TTGTTCTTGAAACTCATTTTAATATTACAGGTGAGTTCTTATTTTTAAAGGAAAAAATCTTATTTAAAAATACTAACTTGAACTTGAAGCTTCCACGATGCTTACAAGAACTGGCTTAACGCTTTGACTTGCAGTCATTACATACACTACAATAGCTTCAGGTGTATATCTGTGGCTAACTTTTTTTTTACTCTGGAAAAATAGACAGCAAGAATTATATATTCCTAATGTGAAATAAAGTGCTCTGCAGGCCATTCTCAGCATGCATGCACCTAATAGGTCCTACGACTATCTTTCCTACGCTAATATACGCCGTGTAAAAATTCTCATTAAAAGATGTCACCAGCAATCAAATGAGCTGCATTAGGAATTGCAATAGGAACATGTGCCAGATTGGCCTCTAAATTCTGCTGTTCATGGTTAGCCAAGCAGTCTACACTCTCACTGATTTTGCAGACTGAAAGTTTCTAGCAAGTTCTCTTGGATATCTCAGCTCTCCTGCAGGAGGTTTCACACTCACTTATTAGTTGGGACAAGAAAAAATTAAATTATTCGTGTTCGATTCTACCTAGGGGTAAATTAATTAGCTTTTCTTGTTAGCAGGCTTGCCTTCCCTGGTACATAGCCATGAACTGTTCTGCAAGGTCTGATACAAAACTGTGCTGAGGACCAAAACCATCTGCAGGTTTTCAAGTAAAGCAGATTGCGAATGCCCTTCCATTCTACATTGTATATCCTGTTAGAAACAGAAAACCTTATTCTTTTCAACATAGTCCAAGGATTACAATAGTTCTGCTGTTTTTTTTTTTTGTTTTTGTTTTTTTTTTTGCTGTAGGATCTTCATGAGCTGTAAGATTTAAGGTCTGTCCCACTGACAATCTCGTGATGTTGCATTTTTAGTTTGCTGTCCTTTCAGAACTGATTTCTTTTCCCCGTGAGGTGATTGAAGACACACAGATATCCTACACACATTGAAATCAACGTCAATCAGGTGCAGTGTCCCAGCCTAAGCTTTAATTCTTGTCACAGCTTAGGAAGTGCTCCCCGCAGAGGGAACATGCTGGTGAAGGTGATTTCCGAAGCCAGCAAAAAGAGGCAAACCTTTGCGGGTTTCCACCTGCTGGCAAAAGCTCTCTCACAGAGATAGTACATAGCCCCTGCCACCCCACACATGGCTGCTTCAACGGGATGAGAGCTGAGCAGAGAAGCTGTTTGCACAGTTGAAAAAAGTGGTCTGAAAGTCATCCTTGGAAATAAACTCCTTATCCTAGGAACCTGAACAATAGATAGGAAGCAGAGAAGCGAATGCTGTGTATAAATGAAATCATTAGCTTTGGTCCTCTGGGTCACGAAAAAAAAAAGATGATGATGATAAAAAAGGCAAAAAAAAAGCAAACAAACTACAAAGGCATTTGTATGTACACATCAGGACACTGGCTTCATCTCTCTGATTAAGCACCGAGTCAGCTCACTGCAGTAAGCACTCCACCAGGCTGATCCCACAAGAAATGCCAGAGCTGCCCTGCCTTCCCATGGGTGCTGCAGGGTGACACATCCAAAGGACGAGTTTTGGCACGTTACCAACTTTCCTTCCCTTCCCCACCTCCTTAGCCCTAACTCCCTCTGTCTGATGAGACGCCAGTTCACAAAACCATAGTTAGTATGCAAGGCAGACCAGTTTCCTGCTAATCCTGCCAAGAGACTGTAGCAAAGTCCTGCCTGTTTTCTCTGGCATTGAGAGCTACTTATTGACGAGGCCTCTTTCACCTTGAAGAGAAACTGCGGTCACAGGAGCAGGTGACAAGAAATGAAACTCCATCAATCCTGGAGGAAGGGATGAAGAAGCGTGAACAAATAAAAAGGCAATAATATTCTGCAGGTATTGCGAAGCGTTCACGGAGGGAACTGCAGGGTTACACATGCAGCATCGGGCACAGCCTCCGAAAGAAGGTGGCATCCTCCGGGGAGGGAAGGACTTTGCAGTACGCCAGCACGAGTAACTGGGACAGTGCCATCATATCAGAAACCATCTACCAAAACTGAAAACAGAAGCGCGTGGGAGATGTCTGTCGCTCCCTAGAGGGCACTATTGCCAAGTTAAAGAATTTACTCTCCAGGCATCAAATAAGACAGGTTCCTATTAAAGGCACATCATCTCACTACTGATTTTCCTTCTTTCTCGCTTCATAGCCAAAACCAAGCTAGCTGGCAGTTCTCTGGAAATTAAAAAAAATCAAACAGAAAAGAAACTAATACAAGCTTTCCCATGTGCTCCCACATTTGCCTGACTTATCTAACGTCTTTTTCTCCCTTTTCCTTTAGTATTTTTTAGCAAGAGTGGAATAATTTAATTAATTTTTCTGCAATGGTTTGATTTCATATATTATCTTTCAAGGTTGACATATGCTCACTGGCATATGCTCACTAGAAATAGGCATATATAGGGAAATGCATACGTGGCCAAAAAAGATAAGAACTCGTTTCCCCTATTCAAAAGAACAACCTCATATATAAGATTTTTCAGCTGTATGATCCCCTCAAATGCATGAGATGAGATCAGTTTTATAATGAGGTACCATATTTATATAGATAAAAACGTGGGGAAGCACATACCTCAGTACCATACACAACACCTTCTCCCCTCCTCCCTTTAAGCAGTGTGTATGTAAATGACTTTGGGCCTATCAGAAAATAAATTCTGTGCTTCCCCACGCAGTTAATGCAGCAGACTCTAACAGAGCAATGGATTTTGTATGTTAGCATCCTCAAACACACCCTGAAGGAACCTTCCAACTCGGTTCTGGTGCCCTACATCAAACTCCAAGTTCACTTCAGCAGAATTCTACGGTATTGCGTTTATCGACATGCTACGCAACCCTCCACCACGAATGAGAAATTATGTTCTTGTGGAAGGGTGTAATAAACAAAATCCAGCAGACCCTCTGAAATGAAGAGGAGGAGGCATGTTGTGGGAAGTTCCGGGGATTATTTTCTTCTTACAGTTTAACTGCACCATATAATAGGTTCAGAACCCGGCCGTTGCTTGGGCTAAGAAGAACACTCTTCAAAGCCCACTGATACCACTGCTCTAAAATACAGGGCGAGTGAATATTCCCTTCCTTTCAAAACCAGGATGTGTTTATTGATTTCTCTATTCACCTCATGGGGCATGCTTCAAAACCCTGCTGGTAGGAAAAGAGGCGAGGAACACATCCTGCATGAAATTACAAAGCACTAATCAGTATGTCAGCATAAAAGAACCAGGATTTCATACCCTTTACTGCTATACTCTGTTGGAAAACAGCTCTCAATTAAAGCTAATTGATCAAACATACTGCACTTTCTTTTCAAGCAGTAATACAGTTTTTTGCCTCAGTGACTTCAACAAAGCAACATAAACAAACCTTGATGTGGATTACTGAAAGAGCTTTCACATGTATAAACATTAACCACACAAATTCTTAGGGTAGAAAGAAAAGAAACCATTCCATTCATTCAGCCATTAACTAAAATACTACCAACTAAAAAAAAGCATTAAAAAAAAAAATCCAGAGCTTTGGAATCGTCTCTGTTCAAATGGAAAATCAGTAAGGCGAAGTCTGCCTGTTTTGGTAATATTCTGAAATAAAAGCAAGGCACATGGCTTTACCCAGAGTCCTAATCAAAGTGCAAATATTTTCTGAGGCACCTGTACCTGGTGTTTTTAATCAATTAGAGAGATAGAAAGTTCAAATCTTGATTTCAAAACGTCTTTAGTAGCCAAGGGCTGTTTCTGAATTCAGGAGTTTTCTTTGAGTCAAGTTCTAATCACACTGAAGCCAGGTTTTAATTTTCATTATACTCTTAGCATGCCTCTTTTTCTCTCTCCTACCACCCACTCCACTTACAAGTGACCTGGAGCTCTGTTTTGAAGGTGGTAGAAACTGTCTCACATTGGTTGGAGTCTCCTTTTCAATGGAGTGTCGTCTCTGAGGCGGCTGCCGTCTCTCTGGCTGTGGTGTAGATGATATGGGCAGGAACTTTGGAGGCGCTAAAGATTCAACCAGGGTAAAAGAATTAGTTCTTGTAAGACAGACTGTTGGATAACATTGCTCTGTACTTGGAACAGTCATTGATTTTCTAGAATTCCTGCTGGTGGTGGCTCAAGTTACACATACATGCTCAGAGCATCTTCAATACAGGTATTGAACTGATCACATTTTCAAGATTGAGAGAACAGGAATGCTTGTAAGATCAGAAAATGCCGGCATGCTACTATCCATTTACTGCTGTGTATCAATTCAGCGTTTCAGGACATTGGCTTGTATAACTTATTTCACCACCGTGCACAGAAAAAACATGCACAGATTACACATTTACTACAAAAGCTTTCCAGTGAAACTGGAACTCCATTTGTACAGTAAAGCCTACAATAACTGTGCTGGAAACAAAAAGAACAGATTTTCCCCTCTTGCTCGTAAGCACTTTGCTTGTGAGACATCCCAGTGATCACCATGTGTCTTTCTAACAAGTACATTCACTGGTGTCAGGGGTGCAGAAAACATTTCAAATGGCCTTGGTTTAGAACGTGTTTCTGTAGCAATAAATCCCTTTGAGAGGAACACAGCTGAAAAGCTGAAATACCCCCCATTCATATCTGACTTCCTTTACAGTTTACACAGTTTCAAGTAAGAACTTTCCTGTTTCCCAAGGATATCCACATGTAGCCTAGGCTACTGCCTCCCGCTCATTAATCGCATTTGACCTATTCAGCGGGCTCAATGGTTCAGCTTCACAGATTTACCCCATTAATACTCAGCTTCACCTTCCTATAAAAGTTTCAGGCAAAGTTCACATAACAGAAGGCAACAGAACTATGTAAAAGCAGGCACTCTAGTCAAAACTCACTCTTTCTGCTGGTTCCTTCCTGAGAGGGGTCTTCAGCTTGCGAGGGGGAGATGCTGCTGCTACTTGTTGACTTGTGCACTGATTCCTCCTGTGTGGAAAGACGACATGAAATAGAATGCCTCAGAAATTGTTTTTTCTTCTCTTACTGCTTCTTAGCACACAGAAATTACAAGCAATCAAAGGTATTTTGCAACACTAAATCGCTCAAGGCCTAGAAGAAGTCCTGAAAAAAATGTTGACTCTACACAGCACTGCATAATTTTCTAAGCACAACTTTTTCAGGAACTGGAAGAAATGGTACACGGTTGGAATTCAGTGTATTTAACCATCACATGAAAGAACAGGGTCAAAATGAACCCACTGTAACCTGTTACTTTTTCTCCAGTAGTTGTACTCAAGGTCTTTGAAGGATCTTTAACTACAGGAGATGCATTAAGTCAATTGCATGTCTCACACTAGCAAGGAACCAGCACTTGGATTTCTCTGGTCTCCCAAGGAAGGAGAGATACTCATACAAGTGACTCAAGTAAAGAGAAATTAATCTGATCTCCACTGCGTCGTTCTCTAATTCCTGATCCTGGTGCATTTCTCTCCTTTCTTCTGTATTTAAAAGAAATCTTATTCATTATATGTTTTATCACATCAGCCAAGAGCAAGTCCTGCTAGATGAATGAAAGTGAAATGGGCTTTGACTAACACCTTTCAGATACCTAAGGCATTATGCCACCCAAATTATCAAATCATTTCACCCTAAGCCTCTGTCTTCAGCCACCAGATACCAGGAAGATACAGACCATCACAGGAGCCTCCCAAAGGAACAGAGGTGAAAGACTGATTGTGAACGCTCTTCAGGTCTGATGTGAATGCTTTTAACCAAGGCGTTTCACGTCATTTAAACTGTCAAGATTTACAGATCAAACAGGTGACCCGCTCTAAAATCCAGCAAGTGGCTGAGCCTCTCTCTCACAGATTTCTTTGGTTACAGAACTGCAAGTAGGAAAATTCCCACTAACTGAAAGAATGCAGCCTTTGGTAACAGCGAGCCAGAAAAGAAAAGCTGGCAGGGTCACCTCAATGAACACCACGCATCACAGGACAGAGGCCCTTACAGCTTTCCATCAGGTGATCTGTGCTTTCTGCCTAGCCCCAGGACGTGTGCACTGCATGCAAGGATACTGGGATGTATACTGTTCCAACATAGGTGCCTCAGCATGGAATTGTGAGAAGAAACACCAACCAGCTCAGACCCCAAAACAATGTATTCACTTTAACATGTCCACTCTGTCTCTTCCAAACATTTGAGATGGGAAGATTGTAAGGAAGCCTAAACAGCACATTTAACTACAGCAGCTGTTCCGCTTCCACACACCAGCACAGCCTAGCTAAAAACAGGAAGAAATAGCTAAAAAGTATCGACTATTCTTCATTCAGCTTCTGAAATCAAGACAGAGATGATGTCTGTCAGATGTTTCAAAGCTACCTAGCATGCATCTTAGTCCCATTTTTGTGAAAGAATTCTAGCTACTTCTTTAGTAATGGTCAAAATCATTAATTTGTGCTGCATCCACCTGAGTTTTTCCGGGGGCTATCCCAGTGGCCTAGGAACCTCAAAAGGAGTGTGAAAGAAATGGACAAAAATAGGGCAATAAAAGGTTTCTCTATGGTAAAGACTTAAAAGGAAGATCACAGAAGCCATACTTCTTGTACTACAGAATGAGAGGGAATGAACTGTCAAGAGTCAGTGGATAGGTACAAAGGACAGCAAGCATAAACTATCAATTAACCCAGAGAGAATGGAAGCCAAGAGCACATTGTTTGACATATTGTCCTGCTTAGACAACAGGTATTCCAAGTTTGCCATTTCAAATGACTTCTGTTCACAAACACAGGCACTGAAAATGCTATCACTGCCCCGTGATTTCTCAAACACAGAAAACTTTCTTTGAGAGTGAAATCTTGTGCAGGAAGTACTGATGAACCTTCTTACACATTTCTTTGTATCAGCCCATTAACTGCTGAATATTACGGCAGACCATATGAGATTTTATATTTGAGGTTGGATAAAGCCAACATCTGGAATTGTGCACTTCTCTACTCTGAGCTAAATAATTACAACATTAGATGTCCTGAGAAAGATGCAGCTTTAAAGGCATCACCTTAAAACATCTGTCTACATTATTGACATGACTTTTGTCCAGGCTGCTGTAGTTTCATTAGGAAGACACCATTTTCCTATCTGTATCAAAAATAACTGTTAGATTTCTACTTCTCTTAACCCTACAAGGCAAAATGGCCATTCCTGCTCCCCATCTGAAGCTGTGGTTCTACTGGCAATGCAGAAAAAAGCAAGGACAGAAAGTAGGAATGGATTTGTACAATATTCATCCTTGCCAGCAAATGAGTATAGGGCTGTACCAGACCTTTCCCCTCACCTCTGGCTGGCAGCACTGAGTGTTGGGGTGTAGTCAGCATCACAACACAGCTGAGAAGAGAACAAAGAGGATGCAGAGGAAAAAAATGTATCTGCATCACAGCCCATTTGGAGGTCTGTAGCTCAGCAGTGCAGATATTTGCAGCCTGTAATTTAGGGCATAACAGAGTCATAATTTAACTCCCAGTGAGTAACTCTAAATAGGTTAAGCCCAACTGAAATTGCAGGCAAAGAAGTGCCTGAGACGCTTACAGGCAAACAGGACAACACATACACTTCTGTGAGTTACACAGAAAGTAAAATTCAGCAAATAGACGTCCTGACAGAGCAAACTTGACTTTCTTCAAATGTTCTATGTCCCACCTCCTTTTCCCAGCTTGTAAGATTTCACCCACATTCCCCCATTATGTTTATTTACACCACTGTAGCACTGTTCCTGAAACCCAATCAGTACTCTGCTGGGCATTTTAATCGTCTTAAGTGCTTCACCAGCCACTTCTGTTGACTCAAACCAATACAGCATCTGTTCTCTCTGACAACTCAATGTAGCCGATTTATTCTTCAATTTATCTTTTGCTGTGTGCCCCAAAGCTTTTTCTATGCATCTTCGCTTGCTTACACAGCATTTCTTATCAATAGTCATAGTTACACATTTTATTTTTCCCTCCTACAATAATCACTTAATGTTTCCCTTTACAGAACTTTCCTTTACTGATTTCTACTCATTTTTCCATGTGAAATACCATCCTGCATTAGCTTTAGGATGCATTGGCCTACAAGCTGAGAAACTCTGAGTTCAAGATCCCACTCTTCCATTGACAAGTCTCGATATTCTTGCATTCTGCCCAGCTTTGTTAATATTAACAAAACCTCGTGTAGCCTCTATTGTAATCGTAAACACTGCTGAGAGATTTCAGAATGCAAATTTCTTCTACTTTCAGAACAGATGCACCAAATCGGGCACCCATACAAGTCACCCACAGGATAGACCCTAACACAAAGAGGGTCAACTTCTCATAGATAAATAAAGTATGCAGAAAGATAAATGTATCTCCACATTTATTTCTCCCCAGCCTCCTATCTCTCAGCTTAGATGCCTTTGTAAGCGCCCTGTCAGAAAACTCCACCCTCCCCATTTAATAGAGAGAAAGAGAGTCAGGAAAGACTGCCTTCCCCAGGCTAAAATTAGCCTCTCTGAATAAACCCTGCCTTGCCAGACAGCTTAACTTTCAGAAAGGTTCCATCTCAGTAATATTACTGGTCCAGAAGACAAAATTCACTCTTGAGGATGTAATAGTGGTGCTTCTAGAAGACTATATACAATGTGGCTTTTTAGCTAGAAAGCTTTTTAAATCCTTTCTTCTTTTCATGCTTTTTAAAAATCATTAACTTTCCATTTGCGAGAGGGTGGAATCAAAGTTGTTTCCCCATCTAAGTGGTGTTTGCTTGGCTCTGTCTATGCCCATTTGCAGGGCGTTACTTCCGAACCTTACATAACAAACTAACCCACTGCATTTGCTCTGAACAGCAGCCTCTGTGGAATGGCTGATGCTCTTTATTTAACAGCTGGTACAGTAAGGCTGGGCTCACATCTGAGGCCTTCAATGACAGCTCCTGCATGGGTGCGAGAAGGGTGAAAAACAACCGCTGGCATTCCCAAAAGCATAACTGCTACACATACACTATGGACAGACATTGGGCATTTAAAAAAAGGAAAAAAAAAAAGAAGAGTAAATATTGGAATTAAGGACAAAATCATCATTTAACCTTTTTAAAGAATATTCTCATTTCTGAGATCTGATCTTATTATTTTTGAAGCTTTGTGGGCTGCCAAAACAGACAGAGAACATTTGCATTATAAAGACACTTAGCCGATCAGTTCAGCAAGTCAAGGAGTAAGACTCAGTTCTGACAAACAAGAAGCAAGGTGTGTCCCCATGTTTTACCTCCGAATCTGAGCTGTCCAGTTCAGCCAAGGTAGGAGCCTTCAGGAGTCTCTTCCGCTGCACGGTCACCTGCGTGGCCCCGTGCTGCTTCCCCGGCGCTGCCAGGCCGCCATTCACCACAGAGGCGTCCGCCATCTTTCTCCCAGCCTCCGGCGCAGACACATCTAGCGAAAGAAACACGGCAGTCGGTGCTTGGACTTTGTGCACTACACAAAACAACCAGCTTTGCCTTCTCAAATCTTTTACTGCCAAGGCGATGCACACAAAAGGAAAAAAATTGTGACAGTTCTACGTGTGCAATTGTTTTACTTCAGCAATACCTTGCTGAGAACTACAGGCGATGGCTTATGAAGGAAGCAATATGAAGAAATGAAAGCAGTGGGGAAAGCAGTGGTGCAAAGTGCTAAAAAAACAAGCTCAGACTAAGCCCAAGCAACTTCAAAAAATAACTCCTAGGTTGAAAACAAAAATATTCTTTCTTCAACGTACAGTCTCTAATTAACTAGGTATCAGAAGAAGGCACAGTGGGTTTCCAGTGAATCTGAGGGCAACACTGCACAAAAATTATGAGGTTTAGCATGGAGTAAATCTAGTTATACCTGTGAGGACAGAATTGCACTTTATTCTGCAAAATACAGAAGAGGAATGAGAATGAGCTAAATAACTAGCGCTCATCAAAAATATGCACAGTTCTTAGGTCTGCACGGACATTTGTATTAAAAATACCTCTGTGATGCTAAATCTTCATGTAAGAGCAGAAGCAAACATGAAGCTGCTGCTCTCTTTTCATCTACACGAGTTTTACGAGGATGCAGCTCCACCAAATGCATTACTCAGGATTTCGGCCGCTGCGCAATGAAGATGCGTCTCTGGGAATTTAAGCCCAAGGTCTGCCGTGCTTAGCATAGCTTAGCTCAGACACTAAGATAATGACCCAGGCTTTGATATTTTAGGAGAGCTTAGAGTTTGGTCTGATAATTCAGCTTTATCCCCGTAAAAGTACAAAGGGCAGTACTCCAATCTGAAGAAAAAGATGTTGGAAGGAGGAGAAGCTTTTAATCTCTCATTTGCATGTATGCCCAAGCATCTGGTCCTTCTACAAATGTGCTTTCTACCCCTGTAATTACATGACTCTTTCCCCAGTCTTGTAATAACAAAGTACCTCCAGGTATTTCAGGGTTAATGAAGTGTTATTATTCCCATTTTTACACATGGTGGCGAGAGGTCAAATGACTCATACCTTAGGTTACCAGGAGGACTGTGGCAGAGGAATGGTACAATCCAGATACTCCCAGTGCCAACAACGCAAGCGCTCACACACGGTTTGGAGTCACTTGCAACATTGCTCTGTTTCCAACAGACACGGTCACTGCTGCCACAACGCAATATGCATTGTGCAGAGATGTTCTTGCACAAGCTAAGTTAAAGCTGCACGCTATGGGCAGAGCCTTAGATGCAGTATTAGGTTGGCTTTACAACCTTCTCACCAGAGCAGCTATTTAAAGGAATAACAAGAAGCTAAATGAATATGCATTTTAAATAATTGATTAGGTCATTGTTAAACGCTGAAAACAGAGAGAAGGACAGGAGACATTACAGTTTCTCAGTAAATCCTACCTTCAACTGGGAATGCAAGAAAAGGGGATTATTTGGGCTATTAAAGCCATGGTGACATTCCAAGGCTATGAATCTGTGCACTGCAGTGTTATTACCGCCTTCGGGTCCTCCCTACAAAGAGTTGCAATCAAAGACTTAGATTCTCTAACCCTTAGTTCCTATCTTCAAAGGCTTTGCTAATGGATGTCCTGACTAGCACTATGGCTTCTAGGTCATGTTTTTATTCCCTCCTGGATTTTTGCGAGTGCAGCACAGGCGTCCTCCACATCAAATGCGTTCCTGCTGTAATGCCTGCTTCACACAATCCCAGAAAGCAACAGTAGGAGAACAAAAACCAAACTGCCTCACCTCCCTGCTGCCAATACCACTTCATGGGGCCTCGTAATTAGCTGGTATGCAGCTGATTGATGAAGCTCGGGGTTTCCCAAACGAGCAAGAGGAAAACCTTTGATTTGTCTTTTGATCACACAGGGTGGCTCCTGAACAGCCTGGCCAAAGCAGCAGCCCCAGCACCAGCAACACGACAGCCAAAGGTAACGTCCCTCCTCTCAGAGCCTTCCTGCATGGTGACTCCCCAGCCTGGTGGCAGGGGCATGGAGAATGGCCTGGAAATATTGTTGGAGGCACTGGGAAAAAAATGATGGAAAGGCCAACTGTATCGCCCTCCTTCCAAAAAAACAAAACACATGACAGATCTGGGGAAAACAACAACTAGGAGGCAACGTCCATCAGGCATCCCCTAGCATTACGGGATGTGAAATTAGAGAACTGGATATTTAGGGTCCATGACGTGAACTGTTCTTAGCGGCTGTTTTATGTTTGTTTCACTTTCTAAGAATTCAGGCCCCAGAAATGGAAATTTCTGATCCATTTTGGAGGTAATTTGTGTAGCCAATCACTATCTACAAAGCCTAAAATTGTTTTTATTTAAGCACACATATGCATGAGTTGCTTAGAAAAATATTATTTATGTCTTCTTGAATTACCAAAGACGCTTTAGGTGAATCTAGAAGACAATCCATAGCATTTGTTTGTAAGGGCTCTTCAGTAGGAAAACACCATTCTTTCCTCTAAAGAAAAAAGCAGGGAGCATTCTTACAATTTGCAAGCACTAAAGAATAAAAACCCCAAAAGGCAAAACTAAAAAAAAAAAAAAAGTCCATTTACATAATCTTCTTGGACAATAGTGCTTGAGTTCAGTTCATCACTCCTGCACTTACACTAAGGGGTATAGATGAATAAACGGAAGAATCACGAAACTTTAGTATCATCCACCAGATTTCAACAAAAATAACTTGTTCCAAAATTAAAAACAGAACTTGTTAGGTGAGCAAAAATATCATTACTTTGTATAGGCCCTTTTAGTGATGTGCTCAGGCAGCAGAAACATTACTGTGCTGCAAATAAGCACGTATCATCACAAACAAGATAAAACTGATCAGGATAAGTAAGTCAGAAGCAACGAATGGATCAGTGCTTATAAAAATGAGTATGACAGAAGAAATTCATGGAAAACTCACTGAAGCAAAAAATAAATTTAAGTCTGTTTAAAACGAATAGTAGTTTGACAACCTCTAGATTCACAGAATACCTAAATGTTTTGAAGATGATTCAACTGATATTAAGAAACAAACAAACAACAAAAACTTGTGCTAGTAACAGCCTGGAATTAAGCCTTTACTGGAGAGTCAGACACGCTGTCAGAGTGTCGTTTCTCCCTATTGTCAGGCAGTGAGTACAGTGAACAGTACCTGCAAATTGGATTAATGTTTGGTTTCTTTGGAGATTCTTCTATGCTATCGTTACAACACGAAACGAAAGAAGAGGTCTTAGACTTGATTACTTGGTCTTTGTGTCAGCCTTCCCTAACCAGCCTTGAGAAGGGAGAGAAAAAACACCCTAGGATAGTAAGAACTTTGCCTTGATTTACATGTATGACCATATCTCTCATGAAACAACAAGCAGAGGTCAGATTACACACAATCTACAGCGGTGATGTAACCCTGCTGTCTGCTCCTAACCAGCTCTCCTTTGCAAATAATGACAATAGAAACTTGAATTTGGTTCCACATAGCAAACGTGCTATTCAATCTCACCATTTTTATACCGGGTTTCGAAGAAGACTAAAATGGATTTGCAGAATTGTCACTTGTTTACATTCTGCTAGTTACAATGATAATATACTGGGGAAATACTATATAATGAATAATAGTAGCAGTGTGCTGCTTCTTTTAATGGACTGGGCTGGTGAAGTCAAGCATGAGGACTAATAAACCAGTATGCTGGTGTTCGCATCACGTTCATCATTGTGTTATCTAAACTAAGAGATCACTGGGAATTGTGGAGTTCCCTCCTCCACCAAGGAGGATCTGAGGCATAGGTGGTGTCAGACCAACAGTAACGCAAATCTTCTCATGGGGTTGGGAACAACAGGAATAATCCCTATGAAGTTCAGGTTTAAGTGCTTCGGTTTCAGCTTTTTCTTCTCTCCCTCTTTCCTGTTCCCAAACGAGCAAACTGTTGCCTAACTAACAGCTTCAAAGCAGGTGTGCACGCAGCTTTGAGGTAAGAACTTGAGTGGTATGAGAGCATGAGCGACTGGTCTTTTGAGCCTTTTTTCCATGAGATGAAGCAGACACTGCCTGCCCTGGTCCTTGGCCAATACTGGAGCACCTCTCAGACTATTGTCGCTCCCTCTGCTCACCAGCAGGATTGCACACTCCTCTCTTCCTCAGGCTGACAGCAGCAGGGAGGTAGGTGGGCAGCGTGACATACCAACCAACCACACCAGCTTGGGGCCAGAGGAAATAGCACACGAGTGTTACAAAGCCCTGAACCTGTCCTTTAGCACTTAGAGAAAACAGTTCCAATTTTCAGCAGGTTTGTCCTTTCGTGACAGCAATTCTGTCAAGCAGAGAGCAATGAAAGCAGCGAAAGAGCAAGCATGTGGAAGCAGTGACCAAAGAACGAAAGCAAAGTAGCTCCCCTACCTCCAAAATAATGGGAAAAAAAAAAAAGAAGCAAACAAAGTAACAACAATCAACTCAAAACTACTGCATATCTGCTTACTGCCTACATCCCAACCCATCTAATTCGTTTGTGCCGCTCATCTGGTGTCTCCCATCTAGCTAACTGCAATGCCTTAATCATCCTGCACTAACTTCTAAAGGCGATTTATCAGATCACTCAGTCACGCACTGTGATGCTACTTGCTGGGAACCACATGACTCAAAAGAAAACAAAACCAATCACATTTAGGAGACGGACAAAGAAAACAGGAAGAGTTCTTCAGTGGTCAGTCAAAAAGTGCAAATCCAAGTGCAGTATAGATTGCTATGCAGCTACTTCTTCAACATGGGAATGAATTGACTATGAAGGGAGTATTAACAAAACATTTTTCGGATTTAAACAAACGAGGATGTCTTAGGATTCTTAGAAATGAAAGGCAAAAGAAGAAGCAGACACGCAGAAGGACGGATGTGAAATTTCCCTTTCAGTGATGATGGGCACATTCGGTTTTATAGTCTTAAAACTGAAGGAACTTAAATTTTCAGGCATATCTGAAAGTAAGAGCACTTTCTGAAAGCTGAAGTTTGACTGTTCATGCTGTTATCTGCCCCCAGGGGACACTTCAGCTTTCAGTGGAGTAAAACATGACGCCAAGTGCATGCGTAACTTGGATCCCACCAGACAGCTGTAGTAGCTGTACCACACACCATCAGCATAGGGTTTCACAAAAGGCTTGAGCTGGATTAACAGCTTGCCACAGCCTGCGACCAGGAACGCCTGCTCCTTCCTCCCATCCACCCATGCTCATTATCTACCCTCAGCCAGCTCCCTGATCATCTGATCAGATAGCAAGCAGGTTTAAAACACTGAAATAGCAGAAAACCAACCTCACGAAAAACACAAGTATTTGTGTGTAGTTTACACGAGCTGAATCAGTTTATCTTATGAATAAACGAGCACAAAGGAGGAGGAGGAAATCACATGCTTGGGGAGGAGAGGAAGGAGTAAGATCCTCTCCTCGTCTCTTGGCAATGGCAAGCAGTTTACTTGGCTCGGCCATGACATGAAACCACATTCAGAGATAGACCACTTGTGAACTTCACTCCTGTATTACAGAGCTATTGTACTTGATTGTATTGTGGTAATTAAATAACTTCTATATGTTTTCTCCAGTTCACAATAGGCTATTGTTTCAATCAGATTATGCCTTTCTAAGGGAAAGAGAGGTTAGAAGGTGGGTAGAGAAACAAAGGGAGAAAACTCTGCAGAAGTCCTGGATGAGGTGTTTCTGTGCACAACTGGAAGGAGGCAGGGAGGGAGGAGATAGCTGGTGTTGCTTCTTCACAAAACGAGAGCATGGATTTATTTGGTGTTTTTTCCAGGAGTCACTGAGGGGAAATTAGGCAAGAGCTAGCACAGGAGCCTTCCTCAGTGAACAAATCTTTGAGGCTAATGTAGAATATGCACTGCCTCAACAACAGTCTTTGGGCTTGAGCATCCTGGGAAGTTAGTGCACATGAGGGAGGATCAAATTTATTTTAAGGCTAGCAGGCACAAACGCTCTCAGAAGTTGCTGTCTCTGAAGTAGGACGTGTTTGTACAGTCACTGCTTGCCCTAACTAAAGGCACACCAAGAGGAACCTTCACATTTGGTATTAGGTAGCTGATGAAGGGTCAGCCATCGAATTCCTCTATCTCAGCTGTTACCAGCAAACCTTTGCAACTTCGTTAACCAGTAAAGCAGGAAGGTTTAATCTCTTTCCAGTGAATGTCTTTGGTTTCATAACTTATAAACATTTACTTAAAGACACATGGTACAGTCCCTTTCCAGATTAGTGTCAGAGGTGTATTTCATTAAATCTAGAAAGGCACAAGAGTTCAAAACTAGTTTTTGGAGACTCATGAGAGATGAGATACTGCAAAAGACAGTCTAGTCAAAAAGTGCCTGTAACAACACCAAGGTCAGATTAATAAATAATAAGCAATTCAGACTTGAAGGTGACACTGCATTCTGTAGCCCTTTTTAGTGCCTGGAATAGCTCCAGGCCACCTTGTTAAGGTTATTTATTTAAATAGAATGCCAGCCCTTTATTTCAGGTGAAATACAGCTGTTTCCTGTACCTAGGTATCCTTTCGTGACAGGGGAAATGCACGTATTAACACAAGTGATTAACTTCAATGATGTTTTATTTACACTGACCATATCTTGGAAGAACCCCTTCAAGTTTCTTTCTTAAATGGGAATTCAACAAACAGATGGAACAAATTTCACAAAAAGCACAATGACCACGTCAGGTGTTGCTGCACCTTTTACCTGACAAGTCAAAACTGTAAGACATGCTAAGTGGCCGCATTGCTGTAAAAAAAGAAACAAAAACAACAAAAAGAAAATGATTCAGCTGTTAGAAAAGCAGAGGGGTAATGAAAACCAAAGATTTAATTCCACTTGAGGCATTTTGGATTCTGTTGCCTAAATCCAAAATGTATCAGACATACTATTGCTTTACTGAGATAAAGCTTGAAGTCTGAAAACTACAGCAGCATAAATGGGACTTGCAAACAGAGCAAGCATAAGGATATTGGTATAGTTCTAGAACCAGACTTTTGGAAATCAATAAATCAAATACCAAAACAAGAGGCGAGTATCTTAACAACACAGTATTTTCAATTAAAGTGCCATGAAAGAAAGAAAGGAGAAGGAAAAAGAGGCAGGAGAGAAAGAGCTGAGAAAAGCGGAAAGTACAAAGCCACATTTCACACAAGTTTCAGTGACCTGAAATAAATATTTCTAATTTTTTTAAGCATAATCTCCAATGATTATAATTAAACTAATAAAGAGAGACACTCAGGTTAAGCTTGAGCAGTTGTTTCCTTGAAGAGGAAAGAAAAAAAGGCCTAACAGTGTGACTTGTGCTGATTCTTGTCCTTTTAAAAATCCCTAGGTGAATTTAGCTTTTAAAACGTATCCATAACATTATCCTTTTCTTTCAGGGTCTCCAGCCATTTTATTTCTAGATAAGAAAGTGGTCGGATGTTCTTTATCTCTGTAATGTTTATATAACCAATAGCTTTGTTCCCTGCCAGCTTAATAACAAAAAATTGCACGTGAAACCAAAATCTCTGGATATGAGAAAATCTTATGGCATGGCTGCTGAAGCTTCCTTCCTCCAGGCCTTCGGTCTGACTGCAATCCCAGCCCCAAACGCACACAAACCACTGCTGCGCTCAGCCTACCCCCATTTCAGGTTACGCAGTGTCATTCAGGGAGCAGGCACTCAGTATATTTGCAACTGAAACCAAAATTTCAGTACATTGATCTAGATAAGCAGGCCAGGCCCAACTGCAAGAATGTACCAGAACACGTCAAAACTGACATCAGCTCGTCGGTGTGGGTGATAAACGCGCACGGCAGCATGAAAGGGTCTGTCAGCCACACACACCGCTGCGTTTAAGTATGTGAAAAAAGGTTGTGCTGGGACAACCTTTGCTCATGAGTGTAAATTTAGGCAGGGAACACAGTAGGTGGCTGACTCTGAGCCAAACTGAGGAGTCAGGGCATTTTTCTGGTCGTTCATCACCTAGACAACATCAGCCACAGACAGCAGCCACAGAAACAGCATCTAAATTGCTGTCCAACGGAACATAAAGGCAAATACATCTTAAAGCATAGGGGTCTTATTACCTGATGCTGAGTCCTAACTGAAGGCTGATAAAATGTGCATGAAACAAAGTTTTCTCCAAGCTCCATGAGCTCAGCTGGCTTGAGTCATAAATCCACGCTTTTTTATTCAAAGGGCACGGTACCTCAAAGCTGCGTTTGTCTTGATAGTTTATTCTGATGATCTGATGAGGTCATTCGAACATTCGCTCAGATTCCTTTGCCCAGTGTCTCCCGTTGTGACTGCAGCTACCAGGATTAAATTACCATTCCCAAAGAAGCTTTAGCCCAACCATGGCCAGCCCTGGACCAGCCACAGCCCGCCATTAAGGCTCAGGGCCTGGCACTTGGCTTCCAGCTGCTCTCTTTGCTCAGTGACAACTCACGATGGAGAAGATCTTGTCTGTGTTGCGTGGAGCAAAGAGGCAAAGCCTGTGGCTGCTGGGAGGCACATGCCACAGGTCCACTGATACTGCAGAGAAGTAACTGCAGAGTACAGCAAGTGTGGGTATGTGCCTGGCTGCCATAAAGGGAGCAACAACAAATGACTCTGGGGCATGTGGAATGTACCACGTACTCCCATATATCTCACTCTAATGCTCCTTTCCTTTCTTTTTAATATCAACAAACATTTCTGTCCAGATGGTGTAAGTGTCCCAAATTGTTTCTACTTACGTTTGTAATCCTTAAATCTTTTTGCCTCACATTTTGCTACACTAGATTACATTTAATGGCCACCCAAACTATACGGCGGATCTATTTGTATCACATGGAAGGTCACTCGCATTATTCCATCCCCAGTTCTGCAGAAATACATTCTATTCTAAAAAGAACTTTGGGCAAAACAATCATTTCAATGTGACAAAAACCCAAAACCTAGTATTCAACATAAGAAATAATTATCTTCAAGCTCCTTGCTCTTTTTTCTTCTGTAAGCCAACAACAAATAAACTTTTATATGATTCCACATTAAAATAATAAAATAAAATCTTCAATACTATAGTCAGAAAGCATAACTCACATGCATCCCCTTTTACATCTCCAGTAATGTGACACTTAATCTAAACAATTCACTGGACTGAAGGGGCATTACTACCGCTCAAAAACTTAAAAAAAATAATTATTTTGCAAAAGAGGAGGAATTGGTGAAAGACAAGTATCCCTCATTGGAAGACATCCCCTGAAATCAGCCCAGAAGTCCTAACTGTTAATACTTCAAAATCCAAGATTGTTTTTAGAAGCTGTTTGCTAAATGGGTTTGATGTACTTTATGTCAGTTAAAAATTGTGAAGATCTGTTATATCAAATTTGCTGTCCCTGACAGGGCACGGAGAACATGTAAAATATTGAAATTAAATGTTTGAAAGAAAAGCAAAGAATTGTTCCATGTTTTTACAAGCTTCCTACATTTGGTAAAATGTCCAGAGCTATTAGAAACATTACCTGATACAGCAAGCATTAACTGAATCCAAACTAGAAGTTGGAAGGTCCAAAGAAACAATATCGAAAACACCATGCATGTAAAATTGCACCCAAGCATTCACCAAACTCTACCAAGCACTTCAAAGAACAATGCCACAAAACGACTCATGAAACTGTTTTTCTCTACAGACAATGGGTTTTCACAATCCACTTGAATCTGGATCAGTGCCTTTAAGCACATGTGGCAGGCACAAATATTCTGCAAAAAGCAACAACAGAGTACACATGCGTGGATTATTTCATGCTTTTTCAACCACAAGATGCCACTTTTGCTTGTCAAAAATCCAGCTAGCTCAGTTTTCCTAATGCAGTTAAATACCATGCTTTTCAAGTCAAGTATGTCACATCGTAAGGCTGCACTCGCCATGCTTTTGTCAGTGTCAGAACCATTGAGCTAGTGCAAATGGACAACTGGTGGAAAGGGTAACATTTGTGTTTTACAATGAGTTGTTAAATGCACGTGGCAGAAACAAACTGCTTTGCAGTGCAAGTCTTAATTGTTTGCCCACTGAGAATATACACAAGCACATGCTCTGTAACTTATAAAATGAAGCAAAAAATTAGATTGAAAAGAGAAGCAATGCTTTCAGCAAACAAATAAAGCAGATTTTAGAATAACAGAACGAAATCAATGCTTTCAACAAACAAAAGAAAAGCAGATTTTCAACGACAATGAGGAAATTGATGATGCTAACAACAGGAAACAAAGAGAATAAAATTAATTAAAAACAGACATGTAAAGAATACTTCAAGATATGCAAGGAATATTGCACTGGGGAGAATCAACATCCATTCCAGTCTGAGCAAATCTAACATTAACTGTCATATCCAAGAAGCAATATAATGCCATTACATTTACCAAATGCTTACACTAGAGACATGATGGAACCAAGCTGAACCATACAGCATCCTTTTTTTAAAAATAACTTCACATAACGACTACATATGCCCTAGAAAAGCCTAGAAAAAGGCTTTAAGTTCTCTCTTCTGTAGGGACAAGAATTATTTTTTATCTTCAGTGTCATCTACGTGACATACGTGGATATTGTTAATATTGTTCCTTCTCATGTGGGAAGCTTTCTGTGAATGCTGCTGGTATAAACAAGCAATGCACTTACCCAGCCTGCTACGCCTTATCTCATCAGGTGAGACCGGACGCAGCTTCCTCTCTGCCTTGATTTCCTCCAGTATCCTCTCGTGAAGGCTGCGTGGCCGTGGGGGGGTTGGTTTCAGTTTTCTTGCAGAGGCCTTGGGACATAAAGACGATCACATTCATGTAAAACAGCGCTCCCTCAAGAGCATATGTCACAACTATTTTTTGGAATTAAAAAAAAAAAGTGGCATGTTATGATTTTATGTGCACTCAGTTGAAAAACTCACAGAAACTGGCACGAAAATTCTATTTTTCCCTGACTCAGAGATAAAGGGCTGCCAGCAAGAGCAGCCATTGGTTGGGGCAAGGCTCTCACACACCGCTCTGCAAGAGACCACATTCTGTACACACAAGTCAGTATTTCTGAAAGCCTATGTCAGAACTGTAATATTTAACATATTCCCTGGTGACAGACATTCTTTAAAAAGCCACATTTTCATTGGGAAAGAAGTACGTTTGATTACTTACGGGATTTAATGGAGGTCGCGATCGGATGAAATCCAGGATTATTTCATGGGCGCTCTTTTTTAATCGAGGTGGAATGTCACCATTGACCTGGAAAGGAGAAAGTGAAATATATATATAGATGTATATTTTCTTGTCTTTCATGTCTGTGCAGATGATGAGACCAGCTGAAAACTCAGGACATCGCTGACAGAGCCTGCAGTGTTCTGACACCTGCACCACAGGGCAGCAATCCACATGCAGAGGAGAGAAAAGACTGAGGTAACAGCTTTTCAGCCTTGCAGATAGCTACAGAATAACCACAGTTGCAGCAGCATCAATCAGCAGTGCTAAGCATTTTGAAATGATGGAATTTAATATTAAGGCTGCAATCATATCTACAGGAGAATGCAGACAAAGCATGTTTGGAGGAAAAGTTGCCAACAGCATTTTTTAGGAACATCTATTTGAACCATGACTCTCTGCCAACCACTGCACAGTCTCTAACCCTCTGTTCTTATGTTCTGATGCTCTTCAAGCAGTTTTCTTGATCTCCTTGCCGTCTCCCAAGCTCTAATATCATTGCACCCAAGTGCAAGGTGTTGCACTTGGGTTGGGGCAATCCCAGATATGTGTACAGACCAGGGGAAGAACTCCTTGAGAGCAGCCCTGCAGAGAAGGACTTGGAGGTCCTGATGTACAGAAAACTGAACATGAGCCAGCAGTGTGTGCCTGCAGCCTGGAAGGCCAACTGTATCCTGGGCAGCATCAGAAGAGTGTTGGCCAGCAGGGAGAGGGAGGACACTGTCCTCCTCTGCTCTGTCCTTGTGAGGCCCCATCTGGAGTACTGTGTCCAGGCCTGGGGCCCTCAGCACAAGAAGGATGTGGAGCTGTTGGAGTGGGTCTAGAGGAGGGCCATGAAGACGATCAGAGGGCTGGAGCACCTCTGCTATGAAGAAAGGCCGAGGGAGCTGGGCTTGTTCAGCCTGGAGAAGAGAAGGCTGCGGGGAGACCTCACTGCAGCCAAACAGTACTTGAAGGGAGATTATAAACAGGAGGGAGACCGACTTTTTACACAGTCTGACAGTGATAATACAAGAGGGAATGGCTTTAAACTAAAAGGAGAGATTTAGGTTAGATGTTAGGAAGAAATTCTTTACTCAGAGGGTGGTGAGGCCCTGGCACAGGCTGCCCAGAGAAGTTGTGGGTGCCCCATCCCTGGAGGTGCTCAAGGCCAGGTTGGATGGGCCCTGGGCAGCCTGACCCAGTGGGTGGCACTGCCCATGGCAGGAGGCTGGGGCTGGGTGGACTTTAAGGTCCCTTCCAGCCCAAATCACTCTGTGATTCTATGATTTGCTTTTAGCAATGGATGAAAAATAAGCTCCATTTGGTTTTTCGTGTGTTTACCATATTTCTCTGCTGTTCTGGCCATGAAGAGGTGCCCTGGTGTGGAAAACTCAGCAGGAGAGAGAACTCCTAAGCATGGCTTCACGGCTACCTCTCCGCCTGCACTTTAAAATGCTAGTCAAGAGTAAAGCAGCGTTTGCCAATATGTCTAGAAAGTAAAGTCACTAGAATGCCACAGCACTGAAGCATAGGATGGGTGGCAAGTGTTCTTGTTCACTTGTATTTTTCTGAAGAGACAGACATTTCTTCCTCACACACCTCATTTTGGAGGTAGGACCATACACAACTCATCACAGGAAACAGCAATTCACTATCCTGTACATACAGGATATAAAACAAGGCTACAGAAGTTTTCCTATCATCTGAAGAATTTATAAACTGTAAGCCGGGAATAATGGCATGGATTTGCTCAAGAAACCCATCTGTCAGGTTCAGTCTTTATATGGCACAGTGCCCAAGCACCCTATCAGGGACGAGAGAACATCCCATGCCACACATCTTTCTGGCACCTTCTATCACTACACAGTACTATCAGCCTCATCTTTCAATTTGACAGAAATTCCTATAACACAGTTTCTTAGACTAGATGTCCCAAATTTCAACACTTCTTTTTTTTTTTTTTTTTAAAGCCAGATGGCTTGACTTTCTTTGGGAGACCCAAAATACGTGTAAAGACACAGCTCTGTTTTGTCAAATCACATGTATGTTTGCTAACCAGAAGGAACGCTGCAGTCAGAAAAATGGGTTTAAATCCCCATGTGGTCACCTGGGTGTGAGCCCCAGCGAACCTTTACTAACACCAGGCAGCTCCCACACATGTTCTGCTGACCTGGGACGTGCCCTGTGTCTAGGCTGAGGAAGCGACAGCCTCCCATTGAAGATTCATCCCTTCCCTGACAAGAAAATTGATGCAGAGCCCCTCCGCATTGTTTCATTTCTTTCCTGGAGACCCTTTCTGGAGGCATCCTACCCTAGACATGGTCCAATTTCCATTTGTTCCCCCATACCCACCACAAGATTCCTTAGAGGGAACTTCATACTGTCTGCCACAGAAAACCAAGCTGTTAAACCATGTAACATGTCATCTTCCTAGAAACAGTACAGCAAAATCAAAATGGAAAAGATGTATATTAAGTGGTGATTTGACATTTTATGATAAGGAGGATCTTAATTTAAGTGATGTGATTGATTTCTTCTGCTTAAAGACTGAGCAATTCTTTGAGGGCAGCATGGTTTGCAGATTCTTAATGAAATGGTAAGTCTCTCATCCCCAGGTCACTGTTTATCAGATGTCAAAGCTGATAGCTTAAGATGAGAGTTATTACCATCAGAACAGCCATTTTGTACGCTGATAATCTCACTTCCAGCCTTGGGGAACAACTCTCTGCACCGCACCAGGAAATAAATAATACATGGCTCTGAGCCTTTCACCTCAGGGCACTCTACGCACTGACTTAATGCCACCAGAGTATAATTAGTACCAGGATTCTCATTCGATTGGAAAAGGAGAAAAGCAACATTTGCTTAAGTGATTTCCACAGGATGTGGAAGGAGCGGGTGGCAAAGCAAGTGGATGCTTACTAGTTCCTTCTGCCAACAAGCCAGGAACGGGAGTGCCGGGGGCAGGATCCCCCTTCTCCTGCTCAGCTCCCAAGAAGATGCTGACAGAAAAGACACTGAAGAGAAGCTTGTATCTTCTCTGTCCATGTTAGATCTGTCTCTTCACTCAAACTGTCTCTCTCTGTAATGAGCAATTTATCATGCATCTTTTACTTTTAATCAATTAATTAAAATTCATGGCTCAATTAAAGACTAATCAGAGTTACAATGCACAGATGCAGAATAAAAGCAAAATCTTCTTTCTTTGCCAGATACCAGAATGGCCCAGTGCAAACTGATATCTAAATAAATACCTCAAAACATCCTAAAATGTAAATGTAAAATTATCCTAAATCTTCAAGTGTGCAAAATGACTTTTGTACAGCACTGTGCATTAAAACTGGCCATGTGGGAAAAGAATAATCAATGATCATAAAAATCAACCAGAAATTTAGAGATCTAAAGAGCTAAAGCACAGAGAAATTACCACGAATTCACATACTTGCTTCCAGCCTGCTACCATCAAATTTTAATATATAAATACGGATTTGCAGTTGAAAAACACTTGCTTTGCCACCAGCTCCCTCTACATCCGATGCAAATCACCTATGCAAAAACAAAGTTACCTTTGGCTGAAGGTCCAGCTTTAAAAATGGTGATCCCAAACAAAAAGTACATTGCGTATAACTCACAAGATCTATGTCACTTATCACCGATATTCAATTATCTCAGCCATTTATTTTTTACACTACAAAAGGTGACAGTATTAAGCAGGAGAGTCCTACCTCAAAATAACAGGTAAAATGAAAACGATAATTTTGTATTATGCGGAGATTTTCACTTAAAATGAAGTTGCAACACTGACATTGTCAGAGGGAACGTGCTACCTCATTCTCCAAACAGCCCATGATAAAGTCCTATTACGAATTCAAGTATTAAGGAAAAAGTTTTTTACAGTAAGGGTGGCGAAGCCCTGGCACAGGGTGGTGGTGGAAGCCCCATCACTGGAGACATACAAGGTCAGGCTGGAATGGGGCTCTGAGCACCCTGGTCTAGCTGTAGGTGTCCCTGTACTTTGCAGGGGAGTTGGACTAGATGACCTTTAAAGGTTCTCTCCAGCTCTAAGGATTCTGTGATTCCATGATTATAAGTAGATACGTATTCATCAAATTCCATTATGCAGTGTAGTGCTTTAGCTAACACAGTTGCTACACGGAGCAAATCAATTTTCTGATATAACCCCATCCAGAAAACTCAAGCAGCAGTGTCTGTTCTTTGGCACTTCACACCGCACTCATGCTGCTGCACCTACGCATCTGTTAGATACAGGTGCACGATCCCACACGGTAACCATGGCACACGCAAAGCCACTACTTCCCCAAGTAGCCCTAAAGCACAACGAGAACTGCAAAGCTCACTGCTCTGCCTAGGATAACTCCAAAACTTCTGCAGGAATGTGTGACAAATGCAGAGAACGATGAAGTGACAGTTCCCTGCTTAAAGCAGCTGAACATCGCTCAACAAAGCCCAATATGACCTGAGCAGAACCCAACAGCAGCCTCCGCAATGCCCAGCTGGACAAACTGGCTGGAGCCACTCCCAGTGGTGTCCTCCTCAGGCTGCTTACCTCCAGCTGGAAACATCTGAAATCTCATTTGTAACTGTTACTGCAGTTAATTTAAACACTCTACAATGCCAAATAATATAATGAAATAAAGAAGTTTTTGTTAAAACTACCCGAACAACCACGCTCAGATTAAACATTTAAATTACTGGATAGTTTTGATAGCAATAACTTCAAGCTATGTGCCTAAATTCACCTTCTGTAACACGGCCAAGCTAATACTGCTGTATCAGATACTTGTGAAGAGCTCAAATACCGAGGTGAGAGCACCGTAAGCTAAGAATTATTTAATTATCATGCAATAATAATGTATTTGGATACTACATAGAAGGCACCTCAGCCATGCACTGAATAAGTAACACAGGAGTTGTCTACTGTTCAATAAACAGAGTGGATGACATACATCTTGGAGGGAGAAGGTGGGCAGGAAGGAGAGCTAACTGCAAATGGAGGCGGAATTAAAAGCTGCAGATATACACATAGGCGTAAAAAAAAAGAAAAATCGATCTTGTCAGAGTAATTTAAAATTTCCCAATTTCCAAGACTCTGCCAACGTTTGTTTCACAATTCTCACTTTTTGTTAGTAAGAGCCTCACAGGAGAATGAAACATCTATTGAAGTCACTCAGGTAAATATGCAAAGACGACCAAATGCCAGGATGGAAGTCATCTTGTTCCCATGACAACCCCAGAAACAATGACACCAGAGGGACAGAGAGATGACAAATTTGAAATTATTTTCATATGAACTGAAATGGAAATGTAGAGGTCACTGAAACAAATGAAACTGCTCATTTGCAAAAAGACCAGATTTGGTCATTTTACATCTTGAAGCCATTTTGAATAATTGCCCTATAACAGACAACTTGTGAGAAAAGACAGCTCCCATTATTGGTACCTGTTAACACTGCTGACAGTCTGAAACACCAAAATAGTTCCTAAATCACACACCTAACAGGAACAACTGTTCCTTTCCCGAGTACTGAGCAGCCAGGGACAGATGAAGCCACGCTTTTAAACACAGCATTACGTTCATAAAGGGTAAGGATTTTACGGTGTACGTTATTTGCTTAAAAATGATCCACCCCTTGTTATCATTGGCAGCATGCATTTTTCACAAGCTATCAGTTCTAAAAATACTACCCATAAGTTTAAAGTAAATGTTTTTAATGAAAATTTTGCCAAACATCTGTTTTGACTGATAGAAAGAAACATAATCCATCTCTCCCAGGCTGCTTTAAATTCAGATTTAGGATTCTTGTCATTTTCTCCTCTTCTCAAGAAGCATGACAGTCTTCTCTGATGGGAATATATATAATTAGCTCTGACCCAGAACAGCCAGCTAAAAGATGCTGCATTTATGACATCTAACCAAAACTGTAATTCTATATGAATCCTTCAGGCTCCACACATTTCACATCAAACTGCATTATTATTGTGCATGTTTTGCGCATTCTGCAAGCAGACCCTGCAGCAGAATCCAAATTACTGGATGGATGGTTTATAATAAGAAAGAAGCTGTTTTTTCTAACAGAATGTCACCAGGAGTTGTTAGACTAAGCCAGCAATTGCTTCAGAGACAGCGCTATAGGTCCTGTACCTGTAGCTGATTGTAATCTCAATTCATGTTTACGCCCAGAGGTCACTTTGGATCAACCTCACAGGCAAAACAGAAGGACAAAAATAGATGCTTGCAGTGATTTCGTATACAGTGAGAGTCTGGATGAACAGGGGAGCAGCTGTGCCTCCAAGACCTACTAGATAATGAAGAAAATCTCTTCAGAAGAGGCAGGAGCTTGCTCAACAGAAGATGAATTAAAGCCTGGCCTGCCAAAAGCAACACCAGATGACCCAGGGGTTCCCACTCAAACAAAGTTACTATCCTGATTGCATACAGTAATCAAGGTCCTGAGGGGTCTCCTCTTCTTTTGCAGTGGGTAGTATGAGCAGTTAGCACTGTTTTCTGAACTGTTAGCGTAAAGATAGATAAATGTCATTCCTGCGTACGTATTTTAACCTACTGATTTAATATTTGAGCAACAGAAAATTGCTGCAGAAAATAAGTATAACCTGACTGTCTTATTTCAGACCTCAATTAGGAAAATGATTTCACCTCATACAAAAAAGGCATTTATACTGTAACAGAATTCATAAATTTGTTCTCTGTGTAGTAGTTTCAACTTTTTCCTCCTTTATTCTTTTTTCTAACGATCTCTAACAGAACGACATGCTTTCTGCCTCTCTCATCTCTGAATTTTTCTAGTGGAATCATGGCTTTCTCACCAGCAAACATTTTGTGAATTTTTCCACGATTGAAAATATAGTTGAATACTTAATATTCTAACAAGATGCTTCCACTGTAACCAATAACAGGCACGGAAAATAAGTGCAGGGTATAAATGGACTCTGACCAAATACATGCCCCTGACAAACAGGTTTAAAATGCCCTACTAAGGATAAGGATACCTTCAGATCATTCGCTACTTTATCAGTAAGAACATTCTAATGTTGAACACAATATAAATCAAAAGGAACAAAAGAACTGGGAGATGCCAGAGATATAAAATGGATTCTGATCAGAAGAGTTCCTCAGGTCAACCTTACGTGTACCTTTATGAGCATCTAGGAGACTCATCAACACACTCCAGCTTGCTTTAGTTTTCTTTTTTAAAAAAAAACCTTGAAAGTAGCAGTAGGATGTGCTGAAAATAACTGAGCTCAGCTTCTACAGATTGAAGATTTAAAATGTTTTACACAAAGTACTCCTTGAAAACCATTAGTAGATCGTGGTCATTTAAGTTTTTAAACACAGTATGTTTTCCTTTCCCACCACAGTATCACTCATGTAACAACATGAGAGCACTTTATATTCTGGAATATCACTTCTACACTGCAGAAATTACGTTGTATCTCAACGTAAATGTTCTCCCCAGTAGAAGCCTAAAACAATATCTCAGTAGAAACTGTGAGCGGACTGTTGATATGACTCTTAAGGTTCTCATAAATCCAACAGAAATCATTTGTTCAAGTAGATGGTATGTCTTTCAAAATGTTAAATGCCTGTCATATGGAAAGCAAAACGCACATTTGTTGGTTTCACATTTTTCTCCTAAATATACTTCATAGATTTAGGATGCCATACAAAACCCATGAACAATAGTATTTATATGAAGAAAAGGAAAATAAAAAGGAAAAATAATAGAAGTACATTTCAGATTTGACAGATTCTAGTAATTCTCATGACTTACCATGACCTTTCTTAAGGTATACCGTTTGGATCTAATATCATCCATCAGCATTTCATAGGGTGTGAGCTGATATTCTATGGGGAGTGGGTTGTACTGACGCTCTTGAACTTTCTTGAGTTTGACACCATTCCGTAAATCTCGCATCACTTGTACCCAAAAACGAGCCTGAAGAAAAGAGAGCAAAATTTTATTTGATATGTGTATGCCAACTCAGACTGTTGCTTATTCCCCCTTCAGGACACCATCAAATATGTACAGCTGTATCATTCAATACATCAAACAAACCCCATTTTGTTTGTTGTTATCTTACATAATCCTATTTTTAACCCTCATGAGTGTTATGAAAACTTTTTTGCAACTCAGTCTCACCTCAAGTGATGTTCACCACTGAAGTAATACAGAAAAAGGATTTGAAAATTCTCATAGCATATACTCAAATTGCCAATTCAAATACACTGCATGCACGTCAGAAAAGTTTCTAGACTTACAGCTGGTGTTACGTGAACTAAAACAGGGATTGAATCCTAAACTTCGTTTCCCTTAGGCCTTCAACTTTCCTGCAAAATTTTCTAGCAGCTCTTCACACTGAAATTGTGGAACAGACTGAAGATCCTAAGGTCTAGTAAGTAACACCCTCTCAGTACTCTTTTCTTTTTGTTTGTTTGCCACATGCTAACACTTCTCTCTTATTTTTGGGCAGTCGGAATCGGTGAAGGGGAGAAAGAGTAGGTGGTGGATAGAAGATTGGGAGATTGAGGGCCCTTGAGAACATCTTGATGTTCCTCTACGTACTGGCCAGAATACTAACTAGAAAATAATACGAACTACAGATAGTTCTCTGTAACATCTTTTCTTTCACCATTCAAGAAACTCAGCTGGTGGCTCTGCTTGCTGCCTGGCTGCCTCTCTGAAGGGCAGCCAGCATGATATCTGTCTAAATGTCCAATCTTTAAAATTGTAAGAGCTTCCCCATGAAAGCTGAGTCTAAAGAAATAACAAAATGCTTGGATACTTGCATTGTTTCATTTATCTGTGAAAGAAGGCTGAAACTCCATCTGGTTCTAACTTGTCATGAGCTACTACTAGTTCTTACGTTAAAAAAAAACAAAGAAAGAAAAAACAACCAACAGACACTGATTTTAATATAAAACAAAAAACTTTAGGTAAGCATCATAAAGATTTATAAATTACTAATGATGCTGAATCATTACTCAATTGTTGTCTTACCCAGTCAGCATTCTTCAGTTCATCAAGATCTGTGCTGGACTCATCACTTGCCTCTTTGTCCATTTCTTGAATCTTCTTCAGATTCTGCCAATGAAAAGAAAATTAGTCGATGAACTAAAAGGTGGCATTACTTCAAAGTAAAGCAGAAGCTTATTTTTTGACATCTTATGAATTATGTTGTTTGGACACTCCAGTGAATATTTTACGATTTGAACAGTAATACCATAAAAATAATTTGAAATACTATTTGAATATTCTTCTTAATTGAAAAGTGGACCTTAAGTGCTGCAAACAAACCTTAAGTTTTCAGTATGAGAATATTGCGGATAATAGCATAACAGAGGAATATCCATAGGAAACTTTAGTGTTTCTAAAATTGAGCTATGCACAGAAAAAAAAAAAACTAGCGAGTTTGTTAAACTCCCAACACAGAAAAGGTTACAGATTTGGTAGGGATCCATTCATGACAAAAGTACTGATACTTGCCAAATACAAGATAGCTTGTATTTGTAGAATGAGAAATTCCCACAAATCTAGGTGCAAGTGGAAATAAACAGTGTGAAAGCTTTTAAACAGAATAGTGACAGATTTGCATTTATATTGAAATTAAGTAGCCCGTATCACATAGTTACATGGCTTTATTACTCTAAATCTGTATGTAAGGAAGAGAAACAGACCTTTCAAAAGTAAAAATTACTATTTATGAACAAGATTAGATGATGCAAATATGGTAAAGATTGTTTGCAAAAGGGAAAAAGCAAAGCTTTTATATAACAAAAATACAAAAAATGATCAAAAGTTGCAGTAGACGAACAGGCAAGCTTGCATACAGATAAATGCAAGCAAAAGATTTAAATAACTGGTTTGAGTGTCTTTAGAGAAATGATCCTGTACACAAATAATTGCATACTCAAGATGCTACTTTTTATTTTACTTCTTTATTGAAATGTTCAGGAATCAGCAGTACAAACGAATTCTCAATACTCCATTCCACTCCTACAGAGCGTTTTCCAGGAAACCTTTAACCGCATTTAATTTGATCTGTTTTCTTGTTACTTACGAATGCATTAAAAGTGACAGTTAAATCATCTGCTAATAACTTCATTATTTCATAAGATTAAACCCACAGTCCAGAGGTCTGACAGAGACGTAAGTTCCTATATATCAAAAGCATTTGGCTCACTTCTGAGCATTTAAGCTCAAAGTTGGACCTGAACAATGAGTCTCAATTTAGCTTTACAGCTTCCCAGAAAGCTTAAAAATAAGTATACTTTGTAAAACATTTTTTCCTGCAAGTAGTCCCAAAACTGCAGTCATTACTAGGGAGGAAATGCAAGCAAGGGAAGAGTGCTTAACTTGCACAGGTAGCAAGTGTGTAGCACATCTGATTCCAGAGATGGTACATGTGAGTCAGCCACCGCAGAGGTTTTGGAAAGACAGCAGATGGACTATTTATCGTCTTATTTAAGCAAGTAACACACTTGTTTTCACATCAAAGAAGAAATACTACCACTGCCCTATAAAAAATAATCCATAATTTACAGGAAGACTCTAAAAAGCCCACAAATCACCTATGCTACAGAAGCAAATTATCATTGCACAGTATGGGAACATTTTGGCAAAACCTGCAGCATCGCCGCAGGATGCCCAGCTGGGAAAGGATGTTTGTATGGAAACTCGTGGCAGTTCTGCTGCTGCACACATCATTCAGTCTAACACTTACAGGCCACAATCCTTTTTCAAGCAAAAGAAAAAGAAAAATGGTAAGAATGAGTAACACGAAGGCCTAATTTATGCATATTTTGCCATCCAGCGTTTCTTCTTTTCCATATCATTTCCAAAGTTGCAGTAACCATTTCAAGGATGGTATCTGTTAAATGTAATTTACTTGCTTTCTTGTGAATGGCTGACATTTACTAATAAATCGCAAAATACAAAATCATTTCAATACTTTCCCCTTTTCCTCTTCATAACCAAAAAGTGATCTTCAGTAAACGAGCTCACAGCTGTCAGGTGTGCTCCTCCTCTCTGTACCGGAAGATACATATTAATTTTTAAAAATTAACATGCTCCAGATGCGTAACCTTCACTTTGTGCAGCAAGACCTGCAGCAACTACCCACTTCAGCAGTCACATTCCGTACAATACACCTACCCAAGCAGGTTTATGCCCAAAGGCTGACGCCATTGATTGGCATAAATATTCCAAAAAAAAAACCCACAACTCTGAACAGCTGAAAGATCTTCCAAATAAGGCAACCATCTAATTAGTTTCTCTGAAAGGTAGCTAGAGGGGAGTTTCTACTTTAGAAAGCCCAGGTGTAAGCGATGCTGGCTTCCACACTGGAGAGCTGTGAGAGCCAAACCCAGCAGCCAGGAGGGAAGCCTTCCCCAGAGCAGCTGTATGACACAAAGGAGCGGGCACAAGCACGGGCTGATGTCCTGCTCCTCCCCATCCAGCCAGGAGCTCTGGCTGCTTCCCACGTGCCACCCACTTCACTGATAGTGAGCTGTCTGGGGAGGAAAACCTGCAGGAAAATGAGTCACTTTGTCATAGGGATATTCTCCCCTACCCGCAACTGCTCAGACCCCTAATTGCAGCTCATCGTGCAGTAATTGGAGAACAGTAGAAAGGAAAATTATTTCCATCACTACAAAATACAGAAAGCTTTGGAAGACTGGGAGAAAAAGAAACAGAGTACTCTGTCCTTGCAGCCAGGATTTATGGAGGTTTCTCTAACTCTTCTCCGCCTGTCAGGTACTGCTTAGGAAGGAATAAATTCACGGTGACAAATGATTACGTTTACATTTCTAGACAGAATGAACTATGATCATTTCCTCCAGCACCCCCCGCCAGTATCAGTGGGTTTCGGAATAGGTTGCAGTCGTAAATTATGGAAACCAAGCATTTACAACACAACAGGCCGTTTGTCAGAACTGAGCTGTGATCCAAAACCTGTGAGTAACTCCAGCTGCTGTATCCATTTGTACTTACCCCTGGGACAATGGATTAAGGAAAGCTATTACAGTATAATAAATATACAGCCTAAATGGGTTTCCTTTTCAGAAAGCAAAAACATCTTAAAAGGGTTTTTCTAAACGATCCCAGAACCTCAAACCCATACCACAGATCTGATTCATCTATTACAGCCTGGGCACACATTCAGGAAATAAGGGTTAGGTGTGTAGGCAGCAAGCGTTTCAGCAGCCCTGGCCTTTTTAAGCCATTACCGCACTTGGCCATTTTTTCTTCAACTGTGTTTTGTGACAAATGCTGGTAACAAAAAGACCAAATTTCTTCAAATATCTTCCTGCGCTATTAAAAGCCGGCAGCCCATTTGCTGCTGCTCCGTGTCCCACATTTGTCCCCCATTTGGGACGCGCGCTCCTGTGCCTAGTGACAGATGGGAGCTTATGTAAGACACTTGTCAGCGCAGCACCACGGACTCGCTTTCACAAAGTGCTCTAAAACACAACATTTTAATGAAGACGGTATTCTTGGGAATGCAGATCTGCACTTTGTCTTTCACCAGTTTCAGAACACAACCTCCTGCGGCGCCCAGAATATCAACTATTGACCGTTTGGTGACTGATCCAAGTGATTCTTACACTGCTATTAGGGAAACCAGTAACATATTCTTGCACCTTTGGTGTCAATTTAAAAAAATACAGTATGTATGTGGTGAAAAAGCTGCTTTTATGTATTTAACTATCCACCCTGGGTTTAAATTCCAAGGGCTTGGCCAACAGCATTACTCCACTTCATAGAATCACAGAATGGTTTGGGTTGGAAGGGACCTTAAAGCCCACCCAGCCCCAACCCCCTGCCATGGGCAGTGCCACCCACTGGGTCAGGCTGCCCAGGGCCCATCCAACCTGGCCTTGAGCACCTCCAGGGATGGGGCACCCACAGCTTCTCTGAGCAGCCTGTGCCAGGGCCTCACCGCCCTCTGAACAAAGAATTTCTTCCTAACATCAAACGTAAGTCTTCCCCCTTGTCCTACCACTGTCAGACTGTGTAAAAAGTCGGTCTCCCTCCTCCTGCTAAGCTCCCTTTAAGAACATTGTGGAAGACAACAACGAGGCCTCCCCAGAGCCACCTCTTCTCCAAGCTGAACAAGCCCAGCTCCCTCAGCCTTTCTTACTAGGAGAGGTGCTCTTCTTTGAAGACCCGCAACCTCCTGTAACTCCAATGAGAGCTGTTGAATGGAATTTGATCAGTTGCATCAGTCTCTGAAAAACTCTCTGATTCTTCATGTCATTTTAAGAGTATCACTGAATACCAGACAAAGTTCCTCATAAACAGTGGTGTAGGCTGACACATAGCCCCGGGAAGGGCAGCAGTCACCATGCTGCTCAGCATATTATTAAAGAAGAGGTAAACACATACAAACAAAAGAAACCAACCAAATGCTTGGAATGCTTCCTGAGTCGTCCACACACACACACACACACACACACACACACACACACACAAAAAAAAAAAGCAAGCAGACTTTTCCCTTATTAAAAAGGTTAAAAGGTTGCAATGGCTCCGAAGCTGAGGGATCAAAAATTGTGGTGGGGTTGCAAGCCTGATGACAGCACAGTTGCAGAAGTGGAGTCACTGCAAGCCTCTAAGTGTAGGCTGATAAAAGTTTTAAGCAGAAAGGTTTGTGAATCAGTTTTTCCAGCTGAGCTTTCTAAAAATCCAAGCAGTGTATGTAACAGCATTTATAGTCATGAGACTATTAGGAGTAACATGGCGAGTGACTGTATTTCCAAAATAAGTTATCCATTAACATTCTTTAGGTACCTATTACCTAACTGCCTTCACAACCATATTTTGTACAAATAATACACCAGTACAGCCATGTGAAATGGCAAACAACTATTACTTTCTTAATTAACAGTTTTCCAGCTGAGTCTTTACATGGCATGAAGCTGGAGGAAAAAGAAAGGAACAACTTAGTTTCTGCTTATGTGCTTTATTATACTTTGCAGGTTTACGTTTTCATACATGTCATTTTAAAATATATCCAGATAGACTGAAAGAATTAGGATTCTACATTAGAAAGGACAGAAATCACAGCGGCCATGGTTTAAAAGAACAGTACAAAGATGACAGATTGGAGACCTTATCTGTATTCTACCAAAAATTTTGTTAATTGAAAGGCATACTGTGGATAATGAAATTATAGACGAGTTTTTGATGAGCATGGATTTTCACTGCAATTGAAGTCGCAGGCAATCATAAAACTATACAAAATTTTAAGTATTTTGGTAGGAATATTAACCTTGATAGTTTAGGATGTGCATCCATTTCAACAAATTTGGAGATATGTGTCAAAGGTATTGTGGCTGGTTAAGACATCTGCCGACAAGACACTTCCTGTAGTTTATGCTGGCCACATCACATGCTGCCTTTTAGCACCAGCTGTGCCAGTTGTGAGTATATCCTTCACAGCCTGGTCATAAATGTTTAGCTCTGCTACAGCCTGGAATCAGTATTGACTGGTACCACCCACAAGATCCCAGACTGGCTGAGGTGGGCAGGGCCCTCTGGGTCCCTCAGTCCCAGCCCTGCTCCAGCAGGGCCACCCAGAGTAGGGTGCCCAGGCCCACGTCCAGGCGGCTGCTGAGATCCCCAGGGAGGAGACCCCACAGCCTCTGGGCAGCCTGTGCCAGGGCTCCTCACCCGCACAGCACAGAAGTGCTGCCTGGTGCTCAGAGGGAGCTCCTGTGCTCCAGTTTGTGCCTCTTGTCCTAGCACTGGGCACCACTGGGAGATGCCTGGCTGTGTCTTCACTGCACCCTTCCTTCAGGTATTTATTGATGAGATCCCCTCCCAAGCCTTCTCTTCTCCAGGCTGAACAGTCCCAGCTCTCCGAGCCTCTCCACACAGGAGAGATGTTCCAGTCCCTCCATCATTTTCCTGGCCCTTCACTGGACTCTCTCCAGTGTGTCCATGTCTCCCTTGCACTGGGGAGCCCAGAACTGGACCCAGCACTCCAGGTGTGGCCTCACCAGTGCTGAATCAAGGAGAAGGCCCACCTTCCTCAACCTGCTGCCAGTACTTTGCCTAAAGCAGCTCAGGACACCATTAGCCTTCTCTGCAGCAAGGGCGCATTGGTGGCCACTCAGGCAAGTAAGCACGGGTGGAGCCTTCACTCCAGTGAGAGGTGAGCCTGGGCTGTAACAGGGAGTAGAAGGAAGACCAGGGAAGATAACCCCTCAATAAATCAGGCTCACAACGTGGGCAGCAGACCAGATGGATCCGTGGTCCATCTAGAACAGCGATTTCTGTATTCCTGTGCTTACACAGTCTCTCCCAGCCTCTCACACTCACACTTGCTACCATCTCTGAGCAATGTATGTGACCTTTTACAGACACCCCACAAGAGGAACATTTGTTTTACCTCATGGATATCACTCACGTGTACCTATAGTTCTGTCTATGGCTAGGTGCCAACAAAGGTGATCGCAATGACTTTTTGACAATCCTGAAAAAGATCCATCTTTCCTTTTAGATAAGGCTCATTTTAGCAGATAATCAAACTATCTTTACACACAAATAAATCTCCTCCACCTTGTTCTCCATTTTCTCCCACACACTATCATAAACAATGGATGAGGAAATCCCCTTCTTGTGGAAATTCCTCATTGCAACTTTAAAAGCTCGCTGCCTGGGGTGAGAAACAAGCTGTATCCTATTTTTGCCATCAGCTGTAAATGTCTGAACAGCAGGACATGGAGTTAGGAGGTCCCAGCCCATCAAAAGACCACTTCTGGATAGCAGCAGATGGTACAGAGGGTGGATCTGCAGCAAGGGCACCTTTCACAGAGCCTGAGCAGCATACAGATGCTGCCAGCAAGCTGAAAAAACACCCCAATAAACTTGATACAAAAAACCTTCACCTTGCAAAAAGTTGCAAAGTTAGGTCAGATCAGTGAACTAAATTTCAACCCCACTCTGGACTTGATGCTGCTATTGCAAAGAAATATGCATTCTTACTACTATTATTCTTTCTTATTATTATTATTGCAATAGTAATATCACACCTTCCTCATCTCAGGCTCGAGTCCTGCCCTCCTGCCCTGTGCAACTACGAGATTTAACATTTCATTCTCTTTAAGAGTGGAAATGTCATCTCCCTGTCTGCAAGTCATCTCTACTGCTAACCCCTCATACACAGAGAATCAGACTGGAAATAAAATCCACGTGGCATCAAGTATGAGGCAAAGTGCCTGAAACGTTTTATTTGACATCCATTGAGATGACCTTAATGGCCCAATCATTGCTTCATCATTGCTGAGTGATGCACTCACCCAAACGCATGCCAGTGGAGCCCTTTCTGAAGCTACGCTCCATTTGCTACGACAGTGATGCTCACGTGATAGACTGGCAGCACGTGGCTCGTTGGTAACTAAACATATGGCCTTATAACTAAACATAGTCCTATAGATCCATACCTCCGGCCCCCTGATCCATCCTTCTTAAATGCCAGTAACTTTCAAAATCCTGACAAGTTTGTAGAGAGCCAAACTGAAAACAGCATCAGCAGTACTTTTTCTGCCTCTTTCAAAGTGTGCTTTCCTGCTAAGCCTGTCCTGAGTTATACTACAAGATCAGATTTGGTCCACTGCTAGTGAGTGAATTTCTGCAGATAAAAATTCTCCCTCTTCCACTGCAGTGACGCTGGCTGTTGAAGCGCCTACAGAGCAAAAAGTGTCAGCTTCATGTGTCTGGGGAACAGATACCCAGATACAACACAACTGTCCTACAAGGAGCCCAAGGAGCCCGAGTGTTTTTCACTAATAGGGAAGTTACTTTAAACCATTTTAGAGGATTCTTCCCCCCACTTTAGAGATGTAATTTCATTTTGATCTCATTGCCACAACTGTGTCTAGGTCGGAAGGATTCTAAAGGAAGCTCTCCTAATTAAGTTCTCAGTTTTCAAAATAAACTAATAGTTTAAAAACTCCTGGTATCTTTACTATCAGAGACACAATATTACACAACAAAAACTTGTGTTTTTTAATTGAAGCTGATACATAAAACTTGATTTTTTCCTAATTCCCTGTCATTGCAATCACTACAAACTGATGACAATAAATATCCTCATTTACATATTAAACATTTCTCTTCTTTTACCCCTACTCATATGACCATAAAAAAAGGAAAGCGAATTTATCGACTTGAATTTTATTTAACCGTATTCTTCATGAATTAAGGTTCTTCTGTGTATTTGAAAAAAAAGAGTACATAAACATTACCACAGTTTTCACTGGTACAAACCTAGTGTGATCACATGACTCCTACCTGCCTCACGTATAAACTACAGAGGTCATTTTAGAATGGTAGAACAAGATTCACAGCATTCCATTATGGATTTGCTTCACCTATTTTTCCTTTTTATGCCACATTATTTTCAAGAATTATGTTGTTTCTGAATCAATACAAGCTATAAGCAAGGATCCAGCACACCATAAAACAAATTCATATTCCAGAAGCTGCTCGTAAGATCATTTTCTTGGTCACTTCTCGTGTGTCTGCTGGGGGACTGATCCAGGGTAAAATTAAATCAAATGATCAAAATTCTGGCTTCGGGTAAGTGTAGTAATAAAAGTCTCATTGGTTTCAGTAGGGCCAGAATTCCATCTACAAGGATTACTTCCTCTGACCTAAATGTGCTTTGAAACAATCCCTAAAAGCTTTTGAGAGGCAAATGGTTCTTTTTGTTTGAGATTAACTCATAGTATGCTCTATGGTGTTATCAGATGCCAGGTTTTTACGTCCAAGTACAAAATGATTAAATAATCTGCAAATTCAAAACACCCCTGCACTTATTTTAACAAATCAAAAAAAAATGTTTTAAAGACAATTTAAATAATTATAAATTGCAATATTTTACTTCAACAGTGACAATACAGACACCTTATTACTGCATACTGTAGTCAAAATCTTCAAGAACTACTGGAAATGTACTTCCTCTGTAAGCAGAAACAAGAACCCCAAAGGGTCTCATCTGCCAGTCTCAGCACAGCCTTTGCACTGGCTGTTAGTTGAGGCACTTGTAGCACAGACCCTTCAATCAGCCTAGCCAGTGGTTGGGACACTAAGGAGCAGTCAAA
The DNA here is from genome assembly GCA_013396635.1 of Penelope pileata. Taxonomy (NCBI): domain Eukaryota; kingdom Metazoa; phylum Chordata; class Aves; order Galliformes; family Cracidae; genus Penelope; species Penelope pileata. The sequence goes on from WBMW01003037.1 coordinate 612,970, forward strand.
TGCCAAGATGTGAAATTAATGATGACAAGGTTCAGGAGACGTCTTCAGCACTGAGACACTGAATTCTGCCTGCTCTCTACATTAGCTGCGTTGGGTGCAGATGAACCATAATGCAGACACTTCAGAAAACAAGTGGCTCTTTAGCCATGCTGACAGTCAAAATTATCCGCATATGATACTGCTTCAGTTTAAAAGCTGCTTTCAGCTTGATCAGGACTAGAGGACAAATGGAGGTGAAACTTGGCTCTGTGCAACAGAAAAACATCTCTGAAGGATTCTCCCCCCTGGATGCATTTCAGCCAGGTTTCTGAACGGGAAGGACAGCACCAGCCTCCTATGCCTCCGACTGGTTGCATCTTCCACCAGTGCGACAACAGAACTCTCTTATGCTGCTCTGGGGCCGATATGACCCAACAATGAGCTGATTCAGTTCATTAACATGACAAAGACCAATTCATTTGTTTATTATCATCTTTTATTTTTTATTTATTTGCTGCATTTGCTTTCTAGGATCAGAGGAAGCAAAGCAGTGGGAGCATGTGTGCATGGGTGGAACAGCTCAACCTCTTTGAGCACCAAAACTGTTACATCAGCCTGTAAAATCTTCCACCGCTTTTCAAAAGGCTCTTTGCACCTTACAGAAGACAAGAAAATCCCTAAGATTTTTATTAAAAAGAATAATTATTGAAGTGTTGTTACTTGACAGGTTGGCTTTGGTCAAGAAGCCAGCCTTAAGAAGCATCTTTCCCTTCCTGCCCTTCTCCTCACCCATTGGTTCTCCAATATAACACCCACAACGTGTTAATACAATATTTCAGGGAACAATCCTGCAGATCAGATCACCAAAACTATCATTAAAAAAAAATCCACCCACCCTCAAAGTTATTCTTCAGCCAGATCATTTAATTGAAGTAGTTTGTAGGATGGCCTCTCAGTCAACAGTAACAACCAAGCCAGCAGTGAACATATGCAGCATGACCCAAAGGTGGGATGATTTATGTATTTATTTATTTAAGCTGGCTCTGCTATGAAGCCTATGTGACAGGTAAACAAACTAACTATACAGGAAAGGTAAGGAAAGTTGCTGACTGGGGACAAAGTATGAGCAAGGAGAATCTCAGAAAATTCTCAGCCAAAGACAAGGCATGAGGAGGAGCTGAGGAACAACAGTCAAAGCTCAGACACTTCACAACATCCCTGAAACACCAGAGAAGTTTTTAGACTCACCTACATTGCATACATGCACGCTGGAATGAAGAGTACTGCCTAACACTCCAAGAAAAATTTCCGGTTTCCTCCCAGACAGACTGGTCACAATTAATAAGAATTTCTATGAGATACCTGTAAATGGTGATAGGCCGAAGGAAAAAAAAAAAAACAAACCCACCACAAACCCCACCACAACTTGGTTGTAGAACTACTCTCCCTGAAACATTACTGTTAATTTCCACAAGCATCCGGCATCTACAGCTGGCTGGGTACAGAAGCAATCTTGTAAGCCTAATTCACATAAGAACAAGTTCAAAAGCTTACCTCTTTTGCACTTTTAATTTTGGCCAAGAAAGTGTACAGCTCCATTGTTTCAGCAAACAGAGCCCGACACACTGCTTGGTAGTGGTTGGGTGCCTCTGATCGGGTTGGCAGGTGGGCAGCACACAGCTAGAGAGAAAAATAAGCAGCAATTACAAACAGTGCCCCATTGCTTTAATTATTGCTACAGAGCAGGAGATAACATGAAAGGGAATGCAGTGGGATATTCAGTGCACAAAAATCCATTAAAGACATTTAAGCTTAGGTGGAAATCGTGGCGTATTTTCTAAGGAGATTGGTGGACATCATCCTGCAGAAGTGGAAAATCAAGACAGTGCCTTTTCATGAAAAAAAAACCAATTGTGAAGGGAGAAAAAAGCAATCATGCAGTATCAAATTTTGGAAAAATGTACTTAATTCAAACCAGTTTTAACATTGTACGTGTTCTTTACCTTCCTCCGAAAGTGGAAGGGAACTGTATCCCTACCAGTTTATGAAAGGACAGAAAGTAATGGTCAAGCTGAAACTCTGATTTCATGTATTGAAGCGTTAAACGCATTTAAAAATCAGCAGTAGCCAGGAAAGCACTGACTTACTGCTTCACATCAGACATTCATGAATGTTTCCAGACGCAGATACAGCTGATTTAAAGAAATACTGATAGATGTTCCCATACACAACCCTGCAGAACTCCAAAAGCCTGCTCAAATCACTAACAGTGACAACTTCCACTAAGCAGTAAGTCAGACCAGTGTTATTTTTAGAGGAAAAGGTGCAGATCCCTTCTCTGGCAAGAGAAGGCTCATCTTTAGATTTCAAATGGAAAGAATGGTGTGAGCAACATCCAGCTTCACGAACAGGAGTCTTGTAGAATAGCTGAGTGCTCATGCTAGTAGTTGCAGTCTTTTTCTTACACTTCCCTTAAATCATATCCATCACTTGTAAGAGATGCAAGAAATCCTTGCTGGAAACAGAACAAAGTAATGTCTATAAAAATTTGCTAGTGTTAAATCCCCAAATCCCCACTGCAAAAACTAAAATACCCGTATCACTTATCATACTGGCATACATATTAAAATAAAACAAAATCTTAACCAGGGCTTTCAAATTTGCCCTGTTACTGTGTAACAGCTATTCTCTATACAGCTAAGACTATAAGCAAGCCAAAACCCGAGGAGGCTACATTCAGAAGATCTCCAGAAGAAAAGCTTGGAACAAAAGCCTCTTTAGGAGAAGAGCCTTTAATTAGCCTAGTGGCATATTTCTCTAAATCTCCCCCGCATTACAGCAAGCATGGGGGTTACAGAGGGCACAACACGCCGAGAGCTCTGCCTGCCTTTCTCATTGTTTTCAATCTGACTCAAATCCAAGCTGCTGCTCCCAGCCGTGGCCCCGTGGTCTCCGGGGGTAGGCTCCCACTGACGCTGGCACTGCGTTTGTGCCCCAGCCAGCGCAGAGAGGATTCGCCACCCGGGGCAACAACTGACATGGAGAAGGACAGGGGCAGGAGAGGATTATTCTTCATGGCTCAGGCACACGCAGCAGTGCAGCCCAAAAGGAGCACGGGGAACACGCTGCTGGAAGGGGGAGAGGAGGGAGAAGGGAGCAAGTGCTGCACGACGTCTTTTGGTGCAGGCAGATTTAAACTGGCTTCCTCTCGCCAACTAACTGCTTTCTTAGGCCACAGTCTCCACTGTATTTTTGATTCCTTCCAATTAGTATAACAACACTGAGTCGAACAGTTAGATTTGATCAACTTCCTAAATAAAATTTCACAAGCACCATCTGGACTCCCGCTATATCCTACTCTGATTACTGCAACTCCGTGTGCTTGTGTATGTAAATCCTTTTAGCTCTAAAAAAGAATATATGTATATACAATGGAAAGTGTATATATATATATATATATTTTTTCCCTTCCTTCCTATATGCTTTCAAATTTTATATTGCTTTATGATGACGACCAACATTTTCTCATGCTCTTCGTATCTATTTCTGGGTAATCACAGTGGCAAAGTTGAGAATTTTTATATTATTATTATTATTATTATTATTATTATTATTATTATTATTATTATTGCAAATTGTATCTTCTCCTTTGCAGGTAAAGGGAGAAAAAATGAAACAGATGTGTTGCTAATGTGCGCTACCGAGACAACTCCTGCCACAAAGACAGCAGCTGTTAAATATTTCCTTTGACCTAATGGAAAAGTCAGAATTATACTAAATTAAAGCAGACCAAATTTGGAGTATGGTTAATTTGTGTTCCTTTCTCTCAATAACTAATCATGTCCTTACCTGCCTTTCTGTGTTTCCAGTAAGCTATTTCTAGTTATTAACTATAGCACAAATGTAAAGGGTTTCATTCTACAGTGCACCACTTGTAGGAACAGTAACAGCCGTAATAGGATAATAACAACAACAATTTCAAAAAAGTCCTAACATTGTAAAGGTCTTCATAGCAGAGAATAAAACTTGATTTATTCAGATTGCACACGTTTTTAAGAATGTCTGTTTTCTTTATTTAGAAGCAGGTTAATTAGAAACGACTTGCATCAAATATTCAGAAAGTTAATGAAACGCAGCAGTGGCAAGTTCGAGCAGGGGATGGATGTAACCTTGATTCTATTATTGAACATGAAGTAAAGGAAAAAGAATTGGATGCTGCTGCTAAAGCTAGCAGAAAGGTGACCACATAAGAAGTGAGCCATTTGGTTTGTAAGCGTTAGGATGCGAACATTAAAAGAGGGCCAGCAGCTCCTGCTAACTTTCACGTTCTGAAAAACCCATCTCTGGGTGATCTTAGCTGATGTGAAGTTGCACTGCATGACTTTGCATAATTTTTCGGATATGGGAAGTAAGCCTGAAGAAAAACAAAAATGCAAATAAGATGAACTGATTTTTTTTTTTCATTGGAATCCATTGCACTTGCATGTTGTTCAAAAAAATTTAGGCAGTCAAGACACATGAAGCGCGAAATGTCGTTTCTAGCCTAAGTGCACCATACTTATCCCCTTAAATTATTTTGTTGTCTAAGTCACATCTTCAGTTTGATGGTAGTAGCGTTTGAAAAGCCATGTTTCTGAAATACACCACAAAAACCAGTCGGAATGTTTTAACAACCCAGTTAGAGAAGCACAGCCACCTCACGAGCTCCTCCTCCTCTTACCATGTCATAGCAGCCGTGGTGCAAGAAGGATTTAGGTCAGGTCTGCAGCCTTTTCCAGACATTCAAAGCTCATCAAGGAAAGGAAGCCTCTGTACGCTGCTTATTGTGACACTTGCCTTTTCATCCCTCATGATACAACTCAAAACTAGCCCAAGGGGAATGAACGCAAACAGTGCCCAGAGCCTCACACAAGGGCTGTTTGTTCTCCTTCCAAGAAGTCTCAAGCAGTATGGCTGAAAACAAATGATGCGGCCTTCACAAACAGGGCGAGTATCAACAACATTATCAACTCCTGAAATGTTAACTAGCTCGGTCTGTAATATTTCCATCTGTAATCACTGTGAAGAGCTGGGATTTCTTTTTTATGATTTTGTTCTGTTTTTTTTCTGAGCCTATCCAAAAACCAGCTTGACCCAAAGCATTCAATCTTTGCTTAGATCACTAAGAAGATTAGAGGCTGTTTCCATCCACATTCAGGGTTCACAGAAAAAAGGCATTATGTAAATACTGCAGCCTTGCCAGCTCCTCTGTCCAAATTCACCCTCAATTGACCAGGAAACTGAGCGCATCAAGCCAAACCAGCGTTAACAGAAATCACAATTTAACCATCAGAAGAGATCCAACAGCATTTCTTGGCTCTGTTCGAATATTAGGGACTACATACAATTACAATGAATACTCACAATTGACTCATCTGCTAAAATCCAGGTAAGTTTTGCAAAACCCTCTTTTTGGCTAAACATATACTGCAAGCTTCACCAAAACACCTGGCATGCTGGAATTCAGATTTCAGAAGAAAAAAAGTGTCTACATTTGCAATCATCTTGGGCAGGGAGCCTGTATGAACGCACCCCAGAGAATAAAAGGATCTCTTTTTCCCATGGAGCACAAAGGCAAGCTATGGATATTATGCAAAATGAACTACCAGCCTGCAAATGCCAGGCCTGTTAAGTGATTTAAAACCCTGGAGAATTAACATAAGACTTAAAAGATGTACCTTCTCCTTAACGTAAAGGAAAAAATTACTTTTAACCAACAGATCACTGAGCACGCAACTGGACTGGGCATCAGCCTCATCCTCTGCAATAGGTTCAAAGAATAAAACTCAGCTTGAGCTGTTTTCCCAAGTCAGAACTATTTTCAGGAAGGTTTCATCTCTGTGCAGATGAACTCGTGATTATTTGGGGTGTTTTTTGTTTTGCTTTGCTTTTAATATATATATCACATTATACATATATGATGTGAATTTCAAGGAGCCATCTGTCTGACCAAGAAAAGCAGACGCTCTTACTGAAATAACACCTGTGCATTTGTAAAACCCAACCCAGCGCTTGGATTAGCTTTATTATCCAGCATAAAGTTAAGGGATGCACTGTTTAGAGGAGTAAGATGTGTTTTGACAGGAGTCTGGAAGATGTTTCTGTCTGCTAAGACCACCTTTGTGCTTCATACACAGGAGTTTTGCTCAGTGCAAGTTCAGAGGCAGCTCTCACAGCACCTGCAGCAGCTCACCTCTCCGTACTCCCATGAGTGCTCTGGGCTGAGCTTTGCCCCTGGCTTCTCAGCAGGCCAAAGATGAGCTGGTCCCTGAGGTACTCTGAGAAATGACTTCAGGGGAATGCTAATGAGGTGAGACTGTGATAACACAACAGGAATGGGAGCACAGTCAGCTATTAATCCACAAAATCAATGACCAAATCCACAGAAAGTACTCACAGAAAGTTACTATTCCTGGAAAGCTACCTTCAGAAGCTTTTATAAATTTTAAGTAGATATTTTAAATGATCATTTGAAAATGCAGTGGAATGTCCAATTGCTTGACATGAAAGCTCCTAATTAATTTCACACATCTCAAAGAAGAAGTAATTTGTGAAAACTGAGGCAAATTGCTAATGTTTGCTGGTGCCAAGCAGGTCTCCCTCATTATTTAAGTGCTCCCTAGCAATCTGGTAAGGCTTTCCCCTCACGTAGGGATTCATTGTTTTCATCCTATTTCCTGTTACTTCAAGGTGGACAAGAGAAGAACCATGTAGTTCCGGACAACTCTGCTCACACAACAGCAGAAGTCAATCTTCTAAATCAGGCGTGTCCAGCCCGCGGCCTGTGGGCCGCATGCAGCCCTGGACAGCTAGTAACATGCCCCACAAGATCAGAAGCTTTTAACATCATTATGTGACTTTTAGCGATGTTTTTCATTAGTTGATCACATGTAGATCGAGCGCGGACTGCGCAGGTGACAACGGAATGCTGAAAAGGGGAGGGTGCAGTGTGGGGCTAACTTCTCCTCTCGCGCCCGCCGCACACACTCAGTTGGATCAAAACCCCTGGGTATTCATAGAACCATAGAATGGTTTAGGTTCTAAAGGACCTTAGAGACCATCTTGTCCCAACCCCCTGCTATGCGCAAGGACGTTACGTTGTCATCAAAACTCTGAATTTCATGAAGTCCAAGGGATCGAATCGTTGCCAATCCCAGGTGTTCCTTAAATGTATGAGTGATGATTATGGGGACATCATTTACTTTTCTGAAGTAAGGTGGCTAAGCCAGGCTACTTGCTGAAAAGATTTTACGATTTGTGAAATGCAATCAAGTTATTTATGGAATCACAAGGAAAATTTGTGCCAGAACTTGGAGATGAAAAATGACTCACAGATTTAGCATTTTTTTGGTGGATTTCACCCCTCATTTAAATGAGTTAAACATGCATCTTAAGGGTGAAAATCAACTTATCCATGCTATCTTTCAAACCATAACAGTGTTCAAAATGAAACTTAAATTATGTCAAGTTATAGCAAATAATTTTACGCATTTTGATACATTGGCTAAACACAGTCCTGTGAACAGCAAAAAACACGCAGCCTTGCTTTACGCTTTGATAAAGGAATTTCAGAATAGGTTTCAAGGTTGCTGAAAAAATCATCAACTTTTTGGTATATTTGTGACTCCATTTTCAGTTGACATAAGTAATTTTATTTATGCAAATTTTCAAATGAAATGTATAGAGTTTGAATCAGATGTTCAGCTCAAATTAAAATGTGATCATGTCTCTTTACTAGACTTGTATAAGCTCTGTCTTACCAGAGAAAAGTATTCCTTGCTTTACCATCACGCCTTACTAATGTCATTGCTTTTTGGCAGTATGTACATTTGTGAACGATTTTCAAGGATGAAGCATAGGAAGAATAAAATTAGATCAGAAATCTCTGACGAGCACCTTGAGAACTCACTGAGAATTGCAACCACTTCCATCGAAGCAGGCATTGATGCATGAGTTTCACAAAAACAAGGTCAAATATCCCCCCAGTTTTACACTTTTGTTGCCCCCTACTTTTCATATTTTAATAAAAAATAAAAGTTTTGTTACTTACAGACACTAACTATATTATATATTTTATACGTGGCCCAAGACAATTCCTCTTCACTCATTGCAGAGCAGGCAAGCCAAAAGGTTGGACACCCACGTTCTAAATGATTCTCCCCACAAAATGGCCTAACATACGCATGAAAAATTAATGTGGGTACACAGTGCTTGGGAAAGGCCGCAGTATCATTCTGTACGCTGCAATTGTTTTTGGAAATAAAAAGAAAATTTGAGCAATTCAACATCACTCAGGACGAAATTGGTGCATGGTAAAGGACTCTCCTTGAATGTGTTCCTCTGAACAGAGCATCTGTCCTGACACCATCTCCTCCAGGTACTCATTGACTTGAGATGCTGAGCGCTATGATTCACTTTCTTCTATTTCACAACCATCTGAAAATAGTCTTAACCACTTTTCCATTACATTAGACTGAATTTAAGCAGTGATGATAACCTTGACAAAATTTCAGTGAAACAACAACTGCAGGACTAACACCTTACTGAACTGCTTCATTTATAAACTGGTATCTTCTCCAACAGAAACAAATTAAAGGTGAAGGTGATTTTCATCCTGTTACGTTTAAATGATACTATCTTTAGGGGGAAAAAAAGTCTTACAAATATTTAACCCAATTGTTAGCACTTTTCATAGCATTTAAAACTGTCACGTGTGTTAAGAAATCACACTGAAACATAGTCTGTAATACATGTAACAATTTGTCAACCCAGACCCATATTTTTCACGTTCAGTGATCCTCTTTATTACCTTTCTAAGTGACTTGACTTCTTGACTATCAAAATAAAGACTTCAAATGAAGGTCAACCTACGTTTTTGTGAGGCACTATTTCCACTGGACAATTTGAAAACATCATTAATTTTTACACATCTGACTAGTTTTATGTGCTAGTGCAGACTCCTTGACAAAGCCACATCCATTCAATTTTTCATTTCTTCTTGAAAGATATTTAGCTATTATCAGAGATCAAAAACACCCCCAGCATACAGCTGTGCTAGAATATGTGTTGCACGTATTGTTAGCCTGTTTTTTTGCAGTGCCTCTGGACTAACAACATCCTGCTTCCCAAAGGAGCTGGTTTCAAAGGAGCCAATTAAGTGAAAACCAATACTGCATTCTCTCTTACTTTCAGAGAGACTGTGCTCCGTTGTTTTTTAGCAGAATAATGAAGGAATTAATATAAATATGCAGTAATCTGAATTTGCTAGCTCTTGTTCTTTGACTATTCAGTGGAACATCAATGGGATTATTGACGAGCAAGGGCGAAATCCTACAAATGATATTTCCCCCATTCTTCTACATGAAATGTCAAGCCCTACAACATACAGCAAAGCCGCTAGTTAGCCTGTCAGCAGCAACCATTTTCTAAAGCTGTCTGCTTCACAACAAGGCAGCAGCTCTGTGCACGTTCAGCAGCTCTCATCTGTATCACTCTCACTCTGCCTTTCACGCAGAGCAGCAGCGTGAGGGATGGGATGGAGGCATCTGGGCAGAAAGCTGGCTTCAGAAGTGGGGTAGAAGTGCAGATGGGGAAATGTGATAGAATCGGATAATTAAAGGAGAAGGGGAGTGTCTGTACATATTAGCAGGTATTACCTGTGCAGCTGTCAGCTAGCAGCCCATTAAGCTGTGGAACCACCCTTTCCATTATTGAATAACTTAGACACCTGATAGCAGAGGGTTGCATCCCTGCCATGTGGCTCTGCACGGTTGTCAGACATGCTCCTCCAGGCCCTCCCTAGGGCTGGTGGGTCCTTCTTACTGGAAGTACCGCTCCTGCTCAGCAGGAAGAGAAGAGACTTGGTGATGTACCCGGCTGCTTGGCATGTGCAGCTGACAACGAGAGCAGGGCAGAGGCCCTGCTCTCCTATTCCCCTCTCCCCAAGCCTCCACATGAGCATACAAAGCAGCCAGTGCATTCAGGAACTGCCTGAACAAAATAGGGCATCTCTGGAAAAGCAGCAGAAAATAAAGAACAGCAACAGAGGAAGTAAAAAAAAAAAAAAAAAATCAAAAGGCAACAAAACTGGGAATGACTCTCAAAGCAGAAACTAAATCTCGCTGATACACATAGAAAAGAGAGGAGAATAATGAGGAAGAAAAGTTGCTTCTATACCAATTCTTCAACAATGCCCATTAATCTCCTTATTAAGCAGTTCAGATGTTTGGATACCCACTAGGTGAGGGACGATGTACTAACGTAAAGCAGTTTTATTCACGAGCCACTTAAAATCCAATTAAAATATATCAACTAAAATAAAAACATAAAAACATGCACTTTCCTTGGCAGCAATTTACAGTTCATGTATAGAGCTTTAAAACGTATGTGTGTGGGAAGCTTGTTTATTTTCATGTTAAGCACCAAAACTTCCCTCAGCAGGCATAATAATAATTTGCTTTCATGTTTTGTCCTGAAGCACGACTTTTCATTCCTATCCAAAAAAACAGATTTCCAGCTGCTTAACCAAACAAACTGCATCACTAAACATAACAAGCTTTCAAACTTTACCCCCAATGAATAAACCCAGCAACTTCTAACCTGTCTCATTTTGCTTTCATTACATCTCAGCATATGGAAACCTATTCCCTTATGCATGCCATATTCCTCATTTGTAGTGCCTTTGTCAGGGAAATCAAGACTTGAAGCTCTGATGGCATCAGAAAGCCTACAGAAAAATTCTTCCTCCTCTTTTTCTATGAAAGTATGCTTAACATTTTTAGCTATTGAATCTACACTACAATTATCTTATAAAGCGTATCAGTTACATAAATGTTAATATTTAAAACATACGCCACGTTAAGATAGGTTTGAAGGAGATTGTTTAACCCACAACTTATTGTACCTTCACTACAAATAAAATGCTGTATTTCTGAAGCAAATACATATCCTTGCTTATTCAAGTAGAAGAAGATACCCAGAAAGATGGAACATAAAAGGTGTTATTTTCTCCTCAACTCACTTTGTTTCAAGTGGTGGAGAGCTTTTTGTCCACCTCTCTTATTCAAACTCTATTCCTGGAAATTGTCTCTAGTACAGTAATTACTAGAAATTGAATTATCTAGCATTGATGGGTTTGACATACGCCCTATACATAGGTGGGATTAACCACCTGTAGGGGCTGCAGATGGTGTTGTACTGCCCTGATGCTCAGAGACTTGAGGGAAGGGCAGCTTCACAGCTTTTCTTTACAGCTTCCACAAATTCCTTGCCACTGGCAGCAACAGAAGTAGAAACACCACTCAGCCACACATGCAAGACCATGTTACGTACCCAAACCAGCACCAAGTCTAAGTTGCACATATTCTCTCATCCTTGTGATACTGAGTTATCATTTTTCTTGTCCTGAGGGAGAACTGAGATAGATACAAAGCCCACTGAACTGGTCAGGAATTCTTCTGTTTAAGAAAATAAACAGACTTTGGATCAAAGCCACAGCCGTCCAAATCATGTAGCATGCTACAGTATTTTTCCATTATATCCCTGCTTTGTTGGTCCATTTGTACTTCCATGCGATGATTAAAAAAAAAAAAAAAATCAGTTTCCATATGAAATTTAGAATGGAAAACTGTAGTGAATTATCATACATCTTACAGTAATTGGTGTTTTTCCAGAAATCTTATGTCCTGAACTTAAAGGAATACATGTAGAACATAATGTTAATTATTTCTAATTAAGAGTTTGTGGAGATTCTAGGACAATCTAAAGGCTGATCTCTTGCTCCAGTCTTAAAATACATTAATTGTATTTTAAAACCATAATTCCCTGGGGGGTGGAGTAAGTCCTTCTTCCTGACAAGGATGAACAATACATAACACAAGCTGAGAACCCAAAGATACAAAGCAGGAGATATTTTCTCCTGCTAACAAAATAAATTCATAAGCATTTCTTCTTCTTTCCTAACTTTGGCTATTTTTTTTTTCTAACAGTGAACTTGTTTATTTCAAAATATGCCACCTGTGGAAGACAGCAAAGCCTTGGCTAATCTCTGACTGCAAAACCAAACAAAGTTTGTTATATTTTTAAAAAGAGCTACTTGCACTTGAAAATGGTGAATTCTTTGTGAAATGAAATTCCTTTGTGTACTCAAAAAAAAAAAGGCAAAAAAAGTGCATGGTTTAAAGTATTTGATGAGTCTTTCCAACTCTTATTGCCTTGTTTTTAAATCAGACAAAATAATTTTGCACTCTAGATTATTTCAGTCACAGCAGGTAAGTCTTATCATCATTATCCATGAAAGAGACTTGTAGAAACAAACGTTCTACAGTTAAAAGGATACATCTGTGACAGAATATAGTTAAAGGGGAAAAAAACCAAACACACTACAAAGAGCTGTGAGCTACCTCCTAGTCAAAATCATATTATCTGAAGAGAAAAGGAGAAAAATGAGGTAGGCTAATCACTTTCCTAGTTTTGGAGTCAAACAGTGCAGGAGTGCTTTGCTTCCAAACACAGCTCCCAAAATAATTAAACCATTTTAAGCCAAGTATTCTAAGGACCTGCGCCATAGATAATTATTTACCTGTTCTCAGTTACATATCGTGAAAGACATATCTCTGCAAGTGAAGCAGGAACTCCCAGCTCACTTTTTCAGCTTCAAAGTTAGCTTTAAAACCACTGGCACTTGCAGAGGCATTGACTACATGTCCACTGAAATAGATGCCTTTTCATGATACTTTTACCAATGCCTTTCAAAGCAGAAATATAAAAAGGAATTGAATCTCTGGAAGGTAATTAATACTGTAATGACCTCAATCCATGGGAGTAAGGTTATCAAAGTGGTGATCACAGCAGAGCACTCTCCTGCATCCAGTCAAAGACCAATTGTTTCTGTATTTTTCTGTACTGACATTTTTCACGACAGAGTCACTTTTGAAGGACAAAACTCAGGGTAGATATTTTAAAAATAAATAAGAGCAAAGTGCAGGTAACCAGAGATTCAAATGCATAAATCTATTTAAACATTGCTACCATAGGCAAGATGAAAGCCAGTGTAACATCAGCTTCATACAGAAGGGCTTGATTGTGATGGATGGAGGGACGAATCTAAGATGCTGGCAAAATATCTAAATCGGAGTTTGTTGACAGCTGTAAACTGAATTTAGGATGTGCAGTCACGTCGACAGAGAGCCTAGCGTAAAACTGATGAGTATTAAAGCTTGCAGCCTGTTCTGCCAGCAAAGATAGCTGAAAACACTACTGCCATGTCAAAAAGCCCCACAAGAAGTGGTACCGCAGCACTTTTTGCCAGCAACATGAAGTATACACTAGGGTCCCACTAGAAAGAAGACTTCAAATGCAAACAGGGGGTGGGGGAAGACAAGGGGTTGCCACAGTTCCCTCAAACTCTGCACAACACCAACAGGGAGCTGCCAAGAAACCATCTTGTTCACAGCATCTTTATTAAAAAGCCTCAACAGTTGCCAAATTAACCTCAGAGAGAGGTTATCTTTGTCTGCCCAAGTGGTAAAGAAAATTACTAATCACGTTACTGCGGTAGCACATAAGACAATAGAGATAAGTGGGGGATGGCCTAGTTACCTCACCAGTTACCTCACCTCAGCAGCTTGCTCCCCTGCACCCAGGCAGGATTAATATCTGGGAGATTACAGACCTCTCCAGCTTCATTTTTTACAGTGGAAAGTGTCCTGGAGGTGACAGAGACGCTGTCCTGCTTTAACCGATCGCTTGATTGGGCCAAGCAGGCAGAGGGGTGCCATGTCTGCTGCCGGGAGAGCACCTCAAGGAGGGGGGCAGCTCCCACCCTCCCTGCATCCCTCTTCCTCCAGCTGCTTGTGGCAGAAAGTGGGCCCAGGGAGGGAAAAAATATAAATAAATTCCCATAGTGTTCAGAGGTACATTGTTTGCAACTATTTTGCAATTTTTTTTGAACTTTTTGGAAGGTCCTCCATAACTGACAACCTGCTTAAGCAGTAGGTAGAGCTTCCTCAGCTCAAAATGGCAGAAATGGAAGTTAACATTCAAGAGGCAGAAACACTGGCATGAAGATTTCAGCATTTATTCCAAAGTCGACACTGTGCAGCCCGGTCCTTTTGGCAAATGGCAGACAGATTCTTCACTGGAAAATCCAAGTGTCTTGGCTCTGAACACTTGAAACACCATTACCAGGACAACAAATTGCAGAAAACACCCCCTCCTTTGCTCACTAACACATTCGAATCTGAAGACTGACATCACATTTCCAAAAAGAGCACAGTGGTTAATTTCAAAGTGAAGCAGACTACGTGTTGACCTCCAATTACACTGCCCAGAATGAAAAATCAGGACAACTCTTTAAGACACCAAATGACATCACTTTAATTAATGAAACCTGTCCATCAACATAATTCATCTGAGCACTTGTAATGTTCAGAGCAGCTTTAAAATTACATTGAAGGGATTTACACAAACCATCCCTAGCTGTCTTGAACAGACCGAGGTACAAGAATCCCTTCAGTTTCTATATAGGTTTATAAGAAATTAAATGTAAACAGAAGGGAAAAATTAAACTACTGAATACTTTTGTGTGCTGCCTGGAAAACATGTTTTCTACTTTTTGCCTTTGAGCCATTAAAAATATTTCTACTGTGACATGATGCCTCTGTCCAGACATGAAAAGATTTAATATATCATGCTGACTAATACTCTCCTGAACTTCAGAGTTTTTTCATTTGCCTGTTAATGTTACGTTACCACAAAAGTCAACGCTTTTTTAAAAAAACAAACCCTATAGCTCTTCTCTGCCTCAGTGCTGCCGTGTTTTCAATCATCACCTTACAGTCTTTCAACTCTAGTGAATTGAGGACAGTGATACTTTACATCTACCTGCGCAAGTGTGCGTGAAATGTATAAAATGCACATAAGGAGACTTGCTACAGTACAATACAGTAGACTGATCAACCACGAATTAATTAGAAAGGAACAGTTCACAAAGAGACTTGGCTTTTATCTCTTCAGCAAGGAGTTCTCACCTCATCTAGAGGAATCTCATCTAAAGCAAGTGTCAGTCTTAGTGTCCATCTCCGGAAATCTAGGCTTGCCACAAAGGAAAAGCAAATACAATTGTTCATTACAACCTTCTTGTCCCAGCCACAGGCTTGCTTTGCCCTAAGGAAAAGGCAGGCAAAAAAACCATAGTTCTCTCTTGGCTTAAATCACCCGAAGTGTCTTGCTCTTCCTTGCCACCAGGAATTCAAAAAACAATAAAATGAACTCCTAGTTTATTTAGTGTTTGAAATCAAGATTGTATCCTCTTTCTCCCAGAAGCAAAAATATAAGTAAAACAAAGGGTTTTGTTCTCTCCTGAGGGAAAAGGCAAAAAAAGCTACTGTTTTCCATCCAAGCAGGCTTCCAAGTGTCTTCTTTACAAGCTATAAACAAGGCAAACTCAGAGCTGCGCACGAAGCACTGCCTCCACATGCATCTGGCTTCTCTGAGCATATGCCCTTCGCCCTCTGCCCTTGCTGATCAGCTAAATCTTTTTCTTGATGTGATCATTTTGGGTGTTCAGACAACAAGTAGCAATGGATGTTACTCAGCTCTGCCAGTTCACTATACCTCCTCCGCAAAATCCCTGAATTCCCATGCCTGCTGTCTTCATATAGCTTCCAGGCTAGTCTACATCTTCTCTTCAACAAATCATAGAATCATAGAATGGTTCAGGTTGGAAGGGACCTTAGAGATCATCTTGTTCCAACCCCCCTGCCATGGGCAAGGACACCTCCCACTAGACCAGGTTGCCCAAAGCCCCATCCAGCCTGGCTTTGAATACTTCCAGGGAGGGGGCATCAACGACTTCTCTGGGCAACCTGTTCCAGTGTCTCACCACCCTCACAGGGAAGAATTTCTTCCTTATATCCAGCCTAAATCTACCCTCTTCCAGTTTATAACCATTACCCCTTGTTCTGTCATTATCTATCCTTGTAAAAAGCCCCTCCCCAGCTTTCCTGTAGGCCCCCTTCAGGTACTGGAAGGCTGCTATCAGGTCCCCCCGCAGCCTTCTCTTCTCCAGGCTGAAGAGTC
>WBMW01003037.1:629366-712536 GCA_013396635.1 Penelope pileata
AGTGGTTCGTCCATCAAACCCATATTTATCCAGTTTATCAACCAGGATGCCGTGCGGGACAGTGTCAAATGCCTTGCACAAGTCCAGGTAGATGACGTGCTCTGCTAAACTTGGCAGAGTCAAGGAGTTTATCTCTTGGGATCATTTTATTTAGTTGCGCAAGTTAGTTAAATTATTAGGAAGACTGCTAGGGAAAAAAGTTCAAATAGTTTTGCACAACTAAGCATTCAAAATTCACCTGCACAGATGCACAATCTTCAAAACTGTGTAGCCAAGGCACTGCAGCGAGGCAAAGTGAAAGCTTACTTAAGAAATTCACTGAAACCATCACCCAGAAAAATACTGCTTTTCCCATTGTGTTAATTCATTAAAGATATTTGCAAATCAATCATTTAAATTACACTTGGAGCCATGCACCCTGTCAATAATGGTCTTTTGTAAGCCACCTCATAAGACTACTTCACTTACAATACTATTCAAGGATGTTGCAACTACATCTTTTAAACAAAAACCTACTGTAAAGTTCTTCTTATTAAGAAATACAAAACACTCCCTGTATTTAAGACCAATCTTTGAGATAAATATGATATTCTGATTTCTAGATTCAGATCTTCAAGGGACTGCTATCTAATACACACTATTTATTCCTTTGCATCAAATGGCCTTATCTCACTTAAATATTTTTTCTAAAATACAGCAGGCAACAGTACACTAAGCAAAAGGGAACCGAAAATAATATCATGGTAACACAGTAATCAAGAGCATATTAAAAAAATCATCTAGCTCAGAGAGATTATTATTTTGGAAAATTAGTGGCACTTTTAAGTCAATTCAAACAACTTTCCTCCAAATGTTTCATTTCTTTTAATACTGTTACCAGCACTGAAATAAATGCACCAAAAGAAACTTTGCCTCAAGCCTAAGGCTCCCTCCCTCAAAAGGGAGAAGATCAGAGTGGCTTAATTAAAGGGCCCTTGCTCAGTTCCTTCACTTTTCCCATGTTGCCCTACAGTATGCCTCTATAAGGAATTAAGTAATTCTGTAGCAGCTACACTGCTTCCATTTTCTTTGACAATGCAGTTAAATCATCCTCTATGAGACTCCAAACTAGCAACATTGGCAACTGAGACACCCACAGGTTTGACACAACTGCTAAGAACAAGAAAAACTTCTGAGCATCCCCAAATCTGGTCATTTGTGTCCTGGCAAGAGGCAAAGCTTCCACTGGCACTTTTCTTCTTGACATCTCTCCTGCATGGGTGAGGCTGAAACACCTCAGAGAAGTCAGACTTTAAAATTTATAGTAGACAATACTTGGAGACCTTGCCATTGGCACCCTTATTTCAGCCTGGAAGATGTTTTCACCCAGATAAATCAGTTGGGCTCCCTCTATAAATCCTGCTTCTGTTGCGCCCTTAGAGCATTACTACTACAAGCACATTCATCCTGCCCAGCTCTACATGGACAACTTAAAACTGCAGAAACGAGTTAATCTGCTGGTTTGAATATGGTCCGTGAGTGCAGCTACTGGGAATTTTCAACATGTAACACGGTACGAGAGAATTGTGCAGAGCAATTTTGCATGTCATCATTAACATGTTAGTCTACTGAAACATGTATCACATACATAATGTAAACGGTACAAGCAGTACGGGTAAGGTACCTGGAATACTCCCGAGGGCATTACATGGAATTTGAAGGTCACTTGTGCCCTGCAGACACAATAGAAGATGTCATGTGAATCTGTATAAAAACATCCTGCGTTTCCGTACATTTTTGAAAGCAGTGGAAAGAGTCAGAAAAGCTAAAAGTTAGCTGTAATACTGTGAAAATCCAAGACTGCAAAGTCTACATGGGTCGGAAATAAGATTCTGACAAA
This sequence comes from Penelope pileata, assembly GCA_013396635.1. Lineage (NCBI taxonomy): Eukaryota > Metazoa > Chordata > Aves > Galliformes > Cracidae > Penelope > Penelope pileata. Next base: position 631,246 of record WBMW01003037.1, read on the forward strand.
ACAAACCTTTGCTAAATCCTAATGTAAGACAATCTGCTGTCCTGGCCAATCATTCTGAGCAGATCTACCGCCTTTACCAGGCTGACAGAGAATCTGAGAAATCCATCGTGGCCTTCTGTGCTCTTATCGGTTTCAACACCTGGAGAGGGGAGGCATTTGCAAGCTGAAGAGAGACTTGGGCAGATCAGGGCAGCTCTGGACAGCCTGCACCATCAGCCTGCGCTGCCTGGCCAAACACCAAAGTTCCTCCACAGGGCAGAGGAGATTTGGGCCATTTTTGTAATTAACAGCAGCTCTCTCTATATATATACATATATATATTTTTTTTAAATAGACTTTTTATGGGTCACTACAGTGGTACTGTACTAATTGACCAACTATTACCCTGATTTCAAGCCATTAGTTAGAATTTGAAATTAACTCGATCAAATAAAATGTACCTCATGGAAGTAAACACTCACTGATCTATTTTAGCCTCCAGAGTCTATTTTAGGCAGCACAGGATAATACAGGTTCTTTGACAATTCCGATTAAAGCTTACATTCAGATGTGTTATTTCTGACAGACTGCTTTGTACATTTTAGATATTTGTATTTTTAAAGAGAAAGCCAGAGGATTTTCATGGTACATTCTGCATTTCATGCACTATGGGACACCATTACCAAAGCATCCTTCCACCTCCACTAAAAATTGGAACTTTATTTGCACCCACGCATAAATTATTTACAGTAATTGCAACATAAAACAGATGAGAAAAAAAGTCCACGCCCTGCTCTTCTTTCAGATGCAAAAAGGCCACACACAAATTTCAGACCTATTCTAACCTACCAATATATAAAAATTATCTGAACACCCAATCTGTGTTTCCTGTTTTTGTTGGACAACTCCTTGGATTCCTCAGACTATTTTAGGCCTTAGACAGGTTGTACCAGTATAATTATGCGAATTATGGGTACAGGGTATTTTTAACCAGTGTAGATGCATTACAGTGAGCCATAGTGGGAAAGCAAAAATCACCACAGAGAAGGTCATTTGGTTTTATGTCCCAGCCTGGAATAAGACATCCCAATCCACCTAAGCCCACGTCAATGGAAGGGATGTTTTAATTGTTCTATGCAAGAATAATTAAAGAAAGGAAAAAATATGGCCTCTTTAATTTTTTTTTTTTAAAATGGAAAGACCAAAATCCTGCAGGACAGCTTCCTCACATGCATGTTTGGTGTAATGTAGTTCTAACCAAAACCAGAAAAAAGCTAAAAATAAAAGTTGTGATCAGCACAAAATTACTTTTACTACTACTTGTCTTTCACTTGCAGAGTTCTCAGTTGTCATGCCTCGACTTGCTCTACAGCTGTTTATAAAGCCTTCCATACCAAAACCATGGTATTATTGTTACGTAATTTTATTTTAAAACCAACAACACATTGATATTGCCTATACATTATTAAGACTCAAACATGCAGAGATGTTTCTGCTTTTCTGTGCACATTCTGTCCCCAGCTCTGCTCCCTGTCCTGCACAGCGCAGGAGCTCCAAACCCCAACTCCTTCCACGACTCAGCCCACAGTACAGTTTACTCAGCTCGTGCTTTGGTTGTGCCTGCACAAATGTTCAAGGGGTCTTACAGCAAAACAAATGAAGAAACTGACTGAGTTGAAGAACAAAACAAAGAAAAGCCCTTTTATGATGCTTTGACTAAATATAGGTGATGTGGATGCCAGCCATGGTGACAGCGCAGACAGAAGAAACGTGCCATAGTTTGAATGGATAGCCACGACATACAAGACTTGGACAAGAGAAAAATAGTGGGTTTACTGCATTCTGAAGACAGCTCAGAGTGAAAGGATGGTGAAGAAATAAGAAAATGCCTATGGATGAGGGTTATTTTGTCAGTATCTATATATTCCTTTGTTAACTAAATCTGACCAAACGTTCTTCTGGACCTTCACGTCTGTACATCTGTTTGAAGACCTGAGGGAGTCGACACAACAAGGTGTACCCGCAGTCAGCATGCTTTGGGAGGGTGGGAGCCCAAAAGGGAATGTTTTAAAGCTGCCTGAGAATGGGGGCTGAGCAGCGGTCCTTGGGACTATACAATGCTGAACACAGAGGTACCGCTTCTGTGGCACAGAAGGAAGAGAGGTGGCCAAGACATTCAAGGACAAGAAGCTCTGCTATGAAGATTTCAGTGAAGATTTTGGCCAGAGAGCATGCCAAAACAAGCCACCTACTTGCTCCAATCAGCATCAACCATGAAGGTCTGCCCTTGGTGGCCCAGACTCCCCAAGGGGTTCCAAGTCACAGCAGAATGACACAACAATGATGTTTACAGAATCATTTTGGGAGGTCTTTGGGTTTATTTCTAGATTACAAAGAGTTAAAGTGAAAATAGAAATACCCAAAGGAGAGCCTGCCCCCTCAAAACTTAAGAGGTACAAAAACTAGATGTTGGAACTTCCAAGAATCCAATCATTGATTCAGAAGGTTCCTCAACATTAGAAAAAGAGTCTCAGGCACTAGGGCTGCATGCACAACTAAGAGGTAGAGATGATGATTAATTTTTGGTCAGCATGGGAGGACTTCCATATTTCCCCCCATCAACACATAGAGATGTAGACAATCTTTTATTCTAAAACAAGGTCCATGAAAAGAACTGGCATGTGACATTTGAGTATGCTGAGAACAGAACTGAAAGGAAGAGAGCTGATCACTTGTTATGAGCGGACATTTGGGGCATTGCTCACCATCTCAGTAAGGTTCCAAAATCTTCACCAGTTTCAGGCATTGTTACAGGCTACGCTTCAAGTTGCTCGTTTCAAAACGACATGTAAATACTGTTTTGCAGGCTCATATTAAAATGCTCAAGCCAATCCAGTCCTAAACAGAACCACACTTGCAGAAAAGCTGTATTCTACTAATTCTAACCTCATGAACTAGGCAAAATTATGGGCCTTTGAATTCCAGTAACATGAACTCTTTAACTTTCTGTCATAAACAAATACTCAGTCTTGCTTTTGACCGCATTTTCTGGTTCCTCTCCGACATTATATTTATACACGATAATAATATGTGTCCTCAAACTCAGTACGGTGCCTCCAAAACACGTAGATCTCTTCATCCCACCTGTAATTGCATGGAAACAGAACATACTCTTCTTTCACTCTAAAACTCGACACATGCCATAGATAGCTGATCTGTACTACCAGAGTACTGAACACAAAACACAAACAGATCAGTATCAACACGGTAAATTTTAATTCCTTCCAGCTGAAAGGAGATAGTCCACACGTGAACTACCAAAGTATGAATCAACTAAATTTGCAATTTTATTTTAGGGACCATGCGATGACTACAGGGCAATTAAAATAGCTACATTATGGGTTTTTTTCCACAGAAACATAACTTACTCTTCCTCTTTGCTTACGAGCAAAGCACAAACATGAATTCCTACCAATAAAATATTGCAAACTGTAATCTTCCTTGCATTCATTTTAGCAAGGTAACACAATACTGCAACATGCTGTTCTAAAAATAATTTTCATACACATTAAAAGGTTAGCATGGAGATTTCTTAAGTATGAGTTTTGTTTACTATGGGACCTGGGTCACTAATTTATCTCTGTGAAGCAGCAGCTGCATGACAGTTAATTTTGGTCAGAATTAACTACCACTGCTCTGAACTACCTCAGAATGATTTCTTCAGTAAGGCCCAGGTCCAGAGGCCACTGAGCACCTTGGGGCCACCCACCTATATTTGTCCCTGGCACAAGGTGTGACTCAGTCACAGGTAAGGTTCCTGCTAAAGCTGAGTTACTTTTGGGCTGAAAGGTAAGCACAAGTAGGAGCAGCATATTGGTTCAGGAAGACCGCTCCCTCCTTACTTATCTCACATGAGGCCTACAGAGAAAGGCAGTAGAAGAGAGGTCAACGTCTCAGCTTGAAGATGTTACTGACTATGCCTCCTCTATGAAGAGGAGCTAAGCTAAGGGCTAGTACTGGCAGCAGCAATTTCATCTACAATAAATAACACAATACAATCATTCATCACAGCTGGAAGAAATGACAGCGCTAGAGCTAGGATGGCAGCTCAGCCCAGCAAACGCCAGCACAGAACAAAATCTGTTATCACATGGATTAAGGAGGTTCATGGAGCTTTATTTATACCTGGAATTAGAAGAGGTTGCTGACCTAGAATAAAGCATAGCACTAGAACTGAGTTTAGGGATGGGGGCCAGGCCAGCAGATGTTAGGCTGCAGCTTAGAAAGCACCTCCAGGTTAACGTGAGAAGCGGTGCTGGCTCAGACCATCTGACTGCAGAGATCTGTGGCACCAGGAGCAAGATAATGCTAAGATTAGGAGTAGAATTAAGAGTTTGAGTATGATCTGGAAGAGGCTGACAAACTGCATCATCTCGTTTCAATATCAGGGAGGGACATATCTCATGATAAAAGTGCCACATGACAGGACTCTCCACACCCTTAGCAAGCCTAACACACCTCCTGGCATGCCAGGCCCACTCTGCATATATCCTCTGTTGATGCAAGGCTCTCCAAGCTGTATATGCAATGTAAACCTACTGCACACCAGAACTCTTTAGCCCACTCTGTATGTACCTTTCTGTCCTTGTGTATGTAGGTAGTAAAACAGGATGTACAGATTTCCCATGCTGTATGTGCACAGGCACTGTCTTCCCTGTGTGTATGTGCTGTGAATGGGCACAGACAAGAGTGCCCCAAATATGGAAAGCAGCTGTCTGAAAACATCCAGTGCCTACTGTCTCTATTTCTTCCTCCATTTGCACCAGATCTGCCAGGTCTGAAATACATCACAGTCTACAAAAGTTAAACATCTGGCAAACAATGCCTCCGCTCTTCATAGATATATTCTTTAAAACAGTGGATCAAGTCTGCAGATCAGCTTGGTCCTGCCAAGGAAATCAAAAGCCAGATCAGCCAAACACACAGAGATGCAGCACAAAAGCTCATCTGTGTCTTCTCCTAAAAGGAGCTTTGCCAGTGCTGACCTTGGCAGAGCTATTCAGTACTCTTTTCCCAATTCTTGGGAGTAGATATCCACCACATTTCTCAGAATTTTCTGCATCAGGGAAGGGTTCAGGATGGACCTCGCCCAGTTTACACTACAGCAGAACCTGACACATATCTTATCTATCTCTGTGTTTTAATCACAATATAGGCTCACCCACATTAGCAATTTATGGAAAAATTCAGACTTAGTGATAAGACAGGTCTTGAACCTGACAATAAGGGCCTGGAGCACAAGTCTTACAAGGAGTGGCTGAGGGAGCTAGGATTGTTCAGTCTGGAGAAGAGGAGGCTCAGGGGAGATCTCATCACTCTCTACAACTGCCTGAAAGGAGGCTGTGGTGAGGTGAGGGTCAGCCTCTTCTCTCAGGTAATAGCAATAGGATGAGAGGGAACGGCCTCAATTTGCACCAGGGGAGGTTCAGGTTGGATATTAGGAAAAATTTCTTCTCAGAAAGAGTGGTAATGCTTTGGAACAGGCTGCCCAGGGAAGCGGTGGAGACACTTCCTATAGGCGTTCAAGAAATGTTTAGATATGGCATTTAGGGACATGGTTTAGAGGGCATGGTGGTGATGAGCTGATGGTTGAACTTGAGAATTGTAGAGGTCTTTTCCAACCTTATTGATTCTGTGACACATTTTGGAGAAAGATGAAACATAATCACATTTTAAGGTCAAAATCAATTCCATACTGGAGACTATATAGTTAAAAACTTTAAAAATCAATACAAGTACCATACAGCCCACCTCCATCATTTTTCAAGCTTGCAATTTGGAGAACACAGAGTAGGCAAAAATGATAGTTGCTCAATTCAACAAGCAAACCTGCTTCAGCATTCACTACAAACTGCAGAGGAGAAAGCTTCACATTGAACCTTGCCAGGAGGGAATTACAATAATGAAGCCTTATGGTCACAAGACCACACACTACTGTTGTGCAACAGTCAGTGGGTAAAGAAGGGTGTAGCCTACAATATAGCTTGGCACTGGAGGGGAAAAAAAATCACATCCAAAACATAGTCTTATCCTTGAAAAGGTTCAAAGTCAAGAAAAAAGAATCTCACAAATCTGCACAAATGTCAAAAATGTGACAAGAATGATGCTGCTGCTCTAGCACTGTCAGTGCATTAATGATGCAAAGAATGGAATAAAGGCAAGTCACGGAGTTAAGCCTGCAGCAAATAATTTAAGCAAAAGCAACAACAGAAACAAAAGAGAATTCCAAGGGAGCTAAGAGTTACAGTTAAGATGACGTAAAACTGACAGCTGAAGTTCAGTTCATTAAGGTCAAAGCACAAAAGCAGTACATTTCCAGAATAATAAGAATTTAATAGTAAAAAAAAAAAAAAAAAAAGATATGCATTAAGATGCTGATTTTAAAACACAGACATATGCAGGCACCTCAGACCAGCAGAGATGCACATTAACAAAGCTGAACCAGAAAGTCCACCATTCAGCAGCCCTAGTGGTTGAAGACTCACCAAACATTTCTCGTGCCTTCTAAGTTTCAGGCACGAGTAGCAGTGTAACTGAAGGATTTCAGAGAAGCTTTCCAAACTTTTTCTTATTTGCAGACATTACGTAAAGAATGTGGAAAATAATCACTCTTACAAACCTTTGCCCTCAGCTCTGCATACACAGGTGTCTCATCCTCTAATAATCCAGCTTTGACTGTCCCACCATTTCACAGCATTTGTGCCAAACTGGAGAGAAAGAGGATATATTGCATCCATCCTCTACAGCACGGACATGACACTGTCTTGTCTGGAGCAGCTCCCATAGGGGCTTAGCAGGACGCTCCTCCATGCTGGCCATGCCCTGGAAAGACATCTAGCAGCATGGAGAGCAGAGCAGCCTTTTCTCCTTCCCACTGCCAGGGCCCTGGTTCGGAAAGCCCCGGAGGCAGCAGGGGTTGAAGGGCAGAGCACAGCATCGAGCCCAGCCTCCCCATCGACTGCTTCCTTCATTGCTCCCCTTGAGCCCCGCTTCTGTGCGGGGAATGTAAATCTTCTGGGAGAATGGGAAATGGGAACACACTCATCAATTTTAATCAGGTTTATGAGAGTGGTTGTCAGTGATACTTTTCCAAATGACACCACAAATTTAACAACACCTGCAAAACCATCTCAGACAGAAGCTATTCCCATTCCAGCCTCCTGAGAGTTTTCCTCTTTACTGTCACCCCACCAAAAGCAGTAGGTTTCAGCAGGGTCTTGATTCTGTGTGCTAGTGTGTCCTTATGCGCTATCCAGGATGCTCTGTTTCAGTCTCTTAATTTCTGTGACATGCTGAGCTTCTCAACCTTAGATACAACTTGCATTTAAGAACAAGTAACAAACAGTATTCAATCCACTGGGACATTTAACACGCATATTAACAGATTTGTCTCTACTAGAGGCTCTAAAATTTGTACTGAAGATTACTCTATAGAAAACAGAGGGTTAAAAACTTCTAAATGATTGTTCGCAGTAGCCCAGATAACATTCGAGAACTTGCTGCAATTAAAAGTCATCAACTGTATTTCCAAATCTCACAACTCAGGTCGAGAACCACAATCGTAATTATCATCAGCGAAGTACCGTATCCTGAGTCACTCCACACAAATAAGCTACACTTTTAAAAGCAGTCCTCTGCTTCAGCACAGAAGGAAGGCAAAGGAAGAAACTGATAAAGGATAATTAAAGCAGCACTGCACTAATGAAAAGGTGAAATAATTGAAACAGCCCATGAAGTAACCGAGTGTACACAAAATAACAGGTGTTACACTGGAAGGCTCGATATCCACAGATGAAATCAGAATGTGATGTTAGTGGCAGACCCTAAAAAAAAGATGATTGTGGACTTGCTGTGGCTTATGGTCAAAATAAAGTACTATTGCACATCACGTTTCAAAGCAAACTACAAAATGACCAGGAAAACCAGAAAAGAAAAAACAATACAGCTAGCATGATCCTGGACAAGAACACAGAAAACAGAGTTGATTTTCTCCTTGATAATAACAGTGACATATCGTATAATCTGCCCATTACTGTACCTTCATGACATCTTTATAGGAATGAATAGCCTCAACTTCCTCTTTGTCATCATCGTCATCGTCCCCCACCCCCTCATCCAGCGCATCGTATCCTTCATCTCGACTCCCGTCGGTGTCTGTGGTGTTGGTCATGTGATCTATCAGCTGCTCCAGGGGAGGACTTAATTCCCTCTCTTCGTTGTCCTTCAAGCCGTAGTCCAAGGCTTTGTATATAATGATCCCCAGGGATTCAATAACCTATAAAAGTAAAGAAGAAATATTTGTTAATGCCATTTAACACTACTTTCTGGTGTTTGCATAACAAACACAGCAACTGAGAGGACATCAAACATCCAAATTAGAGAGAAAAACCATTATCTACTACCTACAGTAGTACTTCAGTAACACAGCACACCACATGCAAAAGCAGGTCATACCACACACCTACTGCTTTCTTATTTCAAAGTTTAAAATAAAAGTCACAAATTAAAAATAAAGCAGGAGCCTTTCAGATTATTTTCCCTTTTTCCTTCTAAAACGACAAACCTCAAGAAACAGTACTATGGATTTTGTAAGACCATACTGCACGTGTATGACCTTCTCTTGGAAAGAAAACATGAAAAAAAAAGAATAATCTAACGTGAGATGCCTCCTTCTTCCCACAAACGGTTGCAACACTTGGAAACTGGCCTTCAGTTTCTGCATCTCTTCATTGACCCAAGAAATGTCTGGAGACAGCTGCAGACACCCCGGTATTAACTCTCTGAGCAGTGGGACATCAGCCTCCAGGAACTCCTTCACACCTGCTGCACTGAGGCTACCAATGCCTGGACTTCATAGTAATGAGCTATTATCTCGATTCTTCATTGAATTTGAGGTTTCCTTTTTGTGCTCTGCCTAGAGCAAAGAAAACAGGTGATCCCTTACTCAGCGAAAGCTAGCAATAAATAGTCACAAATACCCCAAAATGCTAAATGCACATTTCCTGCCTTGGCATTATTTTCCTTAAGGAAAATACTGAAGCTTCTAGCATTGTAGAGATGTGAAGAGATGGCATTTCAACCAGCGGAGTTTGGAAACTGGCATGGAGTTAATGGAGAGGGAAGGGGAAAAGGGCTTGCAGGAGTAAACCACAAGAAGGTAATGGCAGATGCTGGGAGATCCTTATCTGACAAGGAAAGAAGGACTGGAGTGATTGCATGTAATCTCTGATCTTTCCTGTGTGTTGTGATGGTCAGTGTGTCACACAAATGAGCAGACTCCAGCGTAGGAGTGGCTGGCACTCAGGCAGCTTCAATAACAGAAGTATTTCTAAGCAAGCCAAGCCTTGTCATGAAATGCCATTTTCTCTCAACAGGCTTTCAGTACTAACCTCGTCAACATTTTTTAACACAGATTTTTCCAAGTCCATTTGGGTACATAGGGCTACATGTTTGGATTCTCAAAATGTTAAATTTGACTCTCTGGCAACTTATTTGTCCTTACATTGCAAGGTACTTTTTGTCTGCTAGCAAAGACTTAGAAACGATGGCCTATTAGACCATTTTGTGAACCAGCTGCAGTCTGACAGCTTTACACATGCGTATTTCATTCCTATGCTGAGATATCTGTAAATACTGAAATACGGTTCAGAAAAGTGATTAGGCAAATAAATGAAAAAAAAAATTGCCTTGATTTAGATTGTTCAAAGAACAGCTTCTGAGTCAGGGAATGCTAGTGAGACAACCCAGCACACCAGGGGAGCACCACTGCACGCCTGCTCCGCTCTCACACTTCCCAGACGTCTGCTGTGACCCAATTTGGAGACAGGACACTGCACTGTTAAAGCCTTAAGAACTGCTGTAACGGATTAAAACTTCTATCTGCAACATACCTGGTCTGCCTCTTGGAGAAGCTATTTCATAATACTGCCTTGTAAGTCTTGTATTCTTGTAAAAAAATCTGAACAAATGAAAATTACATAAAATAAAGTACATTCTACTGGCACTCAGGTGTGTTTCCTGTAGCTCTGATTCTCAGCACCATCTCAACACATACCCCTTCAGCAACTGGAAGGGAACAAAAGCGTAACAACTTAATTCCAACCCGAAGTGGACCTAAATGGAAATGAACTACAGTTGAATAATTGTTTTGCTATTTTAAACACCTGGGAGTAAACGCAGTGAAAGTGATTTCTGATTTTAATAAAAACTAAACTTGAAAGAGCTAAATATACATAAGAAGGATTGAAATGCCTAAATTAGGTGCAAAAAAAATAATTTCTTGTGTCGTACAGCGATGGCTGCTGACGATTCTAGATTTTGCTATACCAACACTTAGGAAAAAAAAAAAAAAAAAGGAAGGGGGGTACAAAGAAAGTGCTCTCTCCCTGCCTCTGTCTGTTTGGGAATAGGATTAAGGCACTGAGGAGCACCACGGCTAAAGCTGGATGACAGCTGCTGCCTCCTTTGATGTCCCAGCAGCGGGGCTCTGGCAGCTCAGTAACACGGCCTGTGCCATTGTATGTACCAGGGGCAGATTTCCTAATGCATGCAAAGCTGACACAACACGAAGGCTGAAGCGGCACCAGTTCAGACCCAGATTTAGTCTTTCAGCTCCTTATTTAGAAGTCACGATCAAAACTGTATTTATCCCGTGTCTGTCAGTATCATGGGTTCATCCTGCCAAGAGACAAAGCACCGAGCTTCCTCACTGAGAAACTTTCCTTGACTTGTGTTCAAACTGCAAACATTCAGCACTCGGAGTAACACTGGTTTGCCGAGCAGTGCTATGCGAATATCAAATAAAAGTCACAGAATCATCAAAACTTCCGACCTGGACAAAACTGCTGGTGTGTCTTTACAGAAATAAAACTTGTACAGCTATTTAACTAGAAACACAGTGTACAGAGTGAGACAGCTCACCGCTTACTCATCAGTGCCGACACTTTACCTGCAACATAAACCAAATGCAAACAAAAATGGAAAACCTTGTCATGGTTGAGTGGATATATTGATAAATATGAGCTGGCTTATTGAGCTGGATAATCAGTGATCAACAGACTGTTGTGAAAACAGCATCAGCTATTTAAAAAGAAATCCCTGGTTCTAAACTGCACTGATTGTTAATTGAATATAAAATAAATACTGGTACCTAACAAGTGCTAACACCGTCTTGATTCATATCCATGAAAACAGCAGGAAAAGTATAAGAAAAAAAAAGTACAAGGGACTTAGCAAAGCCCTGTTTTAAACCCAAGAGATGTACATTAGCACAGCAAAATATGCACACACAGCTGAAACAAGTGCCAGTACAAGTGACAAACAAGGCTGCCTGATCCAGATTAAAAAAATATAAACTAAGTTCTGCACCTTCGGATTTAGAACTCATTTGTTCCTGGCTGATTTAAGTGTTGGCAAAGGACCTGATCTCTCAAATTAATCAGTGGCTAAATAACTTAAAAAAAAATAAACATGGAAGCTGGCATTGTTATGCTTTACACCTTTTCCCCAAGCTCTTTTGAAAGTCATGGCTTCAGACCAAGGGAAAAAAAAACAAAACCACCAAGCATTTCCCACAGACTGAACTTGTACTCTATTATGCTTAAATCATTAGTGAAAGGGGAATTTTGTCTCACTGTGAGTATTCTTTCAGTTCCTACACCAGCCCGGACTTGTATTATACTACTATTTTATAACAAGTTGTGATGAACTTGTGAGAAACTTTGCCAGAATGCGTTGACTTTACACGTGATGTCCTTGTGTTCCTTTTACACACTAAAAACAAACCCCAAACCATTCATCTCATTTTCACAAACCAACACCCAATGGAACTTTCCATTCTGCACACATTCCTCAAATACATTAAGGCAGGCCTCTCAGAAAGGGGTTCATTACTTCCCAGGTCCTTGACCCTGGACGTGTTCAAGACCAGGTCGGGTGGGGTCCTGGGCAACCTGATCTGGAGGTTGCTGGCCTTGCCTGTGGCAGGGGGGTGGAACCTGATGATCCTTGGGGTCCCTTCCAACCCAGGCCATTCTATGATTCTTCTGATGAATGCTGCCAACTTCACAGTCTTACAAATCTTCAAATAGACAGCCTTCGTATAGGAGCGAAACATGTCTGAGATTTGCAAAAGTTTCAAGTGAAATCACTGCATTTTCCTTCTTTTTTAAAAAAAGAAATCATAAAATTGAGAAGAATCCTTTTTCCCCCTCAACACACATTTCTGACTCTTTCTGAAACTTGGACAAGAGGCAGAATCTGCATGCCATTTCCCCCCCACTCACCACACACACAATAGGGCACTGTCTAAGCCTTCACCCCCTTCCTAGGGTTTGCTTCAATTTTTAAACAAAGCAACAAAGCCTAAGGACAAGCTTGTACTTACAGCAGCAAAGGGTTTTCTTTCAGCTCAAACTCCTGTCCCTCCCTAAAGTTCTCCCCTCCTCCAAAAGCCACGCAGGTTTTGTAGCCCTAAATTGGGATTAAAGAAGCCATAAGCCTCCAGGTCCTAAGGTGAGTCAACTAACCTAGAGCTTTCCCGCAGAGACCTCAAATACAGCAACCAGCAACGATAATATTTGCATTACTACTGCACTGTCTTTCATGAATTCTGTTTTTGTTTTTTTTTAATTAAAAAAGCTACACTACAATTATTAAGTGCTCAACTTACCAGCAGATTTCCAACATATTTACAGCAGAGAATCACTGTGCCCTATGGTAAGAGTGCTGAGAGCCTGGAGACAATCTGCAGAGACCAACCCAACCTACTGCTGTCCTACTGCTGGCCTGCCAGGGCCTCCATGCCACGCTTCTCCTACCATGACACACTGTGTAGGCACATCCACAGATGCCTGCGAATTCAAGAGTCATTTTCTACTGCGCATGAGGACATGCATACGTTTTTGTGATAAAATTCTGTAATCCAATCCAAAAGGTAGGTGTATTCAAATCTTATATAAACAGCTGTTTGTCTCCAGCAAGACACGAGTGAGCAAGCTGCTGCCCCGATTGACACTTCCCTTGGCAACAAAGGGATCTGCTTGTTTCTTCAGTGTCTAATTCTGTAACGGAGGGACCGCACTTTTAGGAAGGATGAGCAAATAACGTGGTTAGGATAAACCCAGGTACACTTTTTGGTTATTTACCTCGTCATCAGATGTCCTCCATGACTCTCAAGGGTACATCTCAATAGGTTGTTGCCAGAGGCTCGCTGCTGCTACCGCACACCTCAGGCACACCAATGCTGACCTTACCACAGCATTCCCTGGCGTTAACAGGCTAGCATTACCCAGGTTTTAATAGCAGGGGCATCACTGAATTTAAATACAACCTTCACTAAACTACAGCAGCTTGCAACAGATGGTCAAACAACACAAGTGAAAACTTTCAATGGGTTCCAGCGGCGCAGCAAGGATTCAGAGGATTTGCGGTGAATCCGATGAATTACTCATATCCAAGGAATATAGACATAAGGTACAGGAATATTTAACTTCTGGGTGGTGTTGGTTCACAACTGAAACAATGAGGTACTGTTTTCTGCAATATAATGAGGCTTGCTATTTAATACAAAGCAGGAATAAAATACTACTATTTGCTCTTTAATAAGAAGCAAAAAAAAAAAAAATCAGCATTTTCTAAAAGAAAATAAACATGAAAGGAAACGAAATGCAAACTTTTAACCAGGTTCAATCGTTTCAGATCCAACCAGATCTAGGAGAACTATCATATTCAGAGGTTTATCTCCTCTCAGATGGTTTTATATCCACAAGTCTGTGAATGCACAGTATGGGTGCAGAGACCTACTTGCTGAATCCTTTTCAGCGGTACAATAAAGAGATTCAGTGGAAGAACTCCTGATCAAAGACACAGAACAAGCTTAAAACATACAAAGGGGATGCCAGCTTCTCCTTTTTTTTTTTTTCCTTTGTTTCCTCCACAGTGAATATGTAAAAGTTTAAGCATTTAAATGTTCTTGGACCCAGATGCCTCTAATAAGACAGCAGTAATTTAACTGTAAGTTTATTAAGGCTCGATATAATCTAACTCTCCAAGTTATTAAAAGGTTCTGATAATTATAAACATGTTTTTGGTTGTCCAGGTTTCCCTCTAGAGATTATCAAAGGAGAACTATCATTTATTAGCATAAATGAAAACAGAATTTATTCCAGTGTGTTACGCTCAAATTACAATTTATCTGCTGCAACAAAGCATTGAAAAAAAAACCCCTCACTTCTTCTAGTTTTCGTTCATACATGATAATCCTCAAGATTCAGAGAAATAGCTACTCTATTATTAAAAAATTTATTCAACCTGAAGGAATTTCACCAAAGCAATAGTTCATTCCAAGAGGAAAAAAAAAAAAATTATCTGATTTAGCTGTGGAAACTCTAGTAATAGCTGAAGCTCCAGTAAAAGAATTAGGTGCAATAATTAAGTAACACAGATGGTGAAAGTCATTTGAAAGCCCTTAAATACACCTCTGTTCACATCATGGTTTTAAAAACTAGTCACATTAAGACCTTTAGCCTGATCCCACTTCAGTAAATGGCAGAGATGGCAATGATATAAACAAGTTTGAGTTTGGAATACACTTGCTGAAACACAGGCAGAGCAGGTACACTGCAACATTTCCCTACTGCAGGCTTAAAACAATCTGAAAATCATCTTAAAATATATTAACAGCTTTAGGCATGTAATTTGGCCTTGGGTGTTTGAAGCACGTTATTGTCATAGTCTATAAACACAACTTTACTAAAAATTCTTTTCAAATCTCAGAGGTTTCAAAATTAAGCATATCAATATTAAGTTGGTGAATGCCTCGACACTATGGAAAAGGTCCTCAGAACCATCAAAAACTATGTATTTTTGCTTTAAGTTAAAGATGCAAAATCAGACCATGTTACAAACTCCTGCCTTAGTTCCCTTATCACCATACAACATCTCCCTCCTTGGAGACCTTCAGAAGCCACCTGGATGTGGGCTGGGGCAGCCTGCTCTGGGTGGCCCTGCTGGAGCAAGGGGGCTTGGACAAGATGGCGTCTGGAGGGCCATTCCCACCTCAGCCATCTTGTGGTTCTGTGAAAGCCATAAATACGCCATTACTCTTTGGAGTAACGCTTCTTACACATAAGATATATAGATATAGATATAGATATTTTTTTCTTTTATTAAGCTGATAAAACACATAGTAGTAGTATATTGCATCAGAGTCACTTAATACTGTACCTACCCAACCAAATAATTATTATTCTTTTTAGGACATGTAATTTTCAGTAGACCTGACTTTACTACATAAAAATCAGGTCCAAGCAAAGGTGGTGCTTTGTTTTGTTTATTTTGTTGTTGTTTTTATGAGCTATAGTTAAACAACTATATATAGGTTGACATTGAAATAGAAATCAATCCGATAAGCTCCCTGGGTAGGCCAACAGAAAAGAATTTAGCTGACCACCAGAAACAAACCAACCCACTGAAACTCCAAGGAGCCAACTGTGTAAGAGACAGACATTACCATCCTTCTTATCAGCCTTTTAATAAAGCTTTATCTATATTACAACAGAATATCAGATTAACTACAGCGAAAGATTTGTAGTGAGAGGCAAGTGACCAGCTCAAGTAAAACTGGTATAAAGAAAAGGAAAACAAGTTCAGTAGCTCTGATCCTCAGAACTCATGTGCGACTGGTTTAAATTTGGCTGATACTGCATATCTGCCTATAGTCTATAATACAAGCTATAGAAGCAAGATGATAAAACAACCTCACTCAAAAACACTTGGATTAGCTTTGATTCCATTCCATTTACTTCAGTCATGAAGCAATACAAAAATCAATCCCACTTTTATTCAAAATTTCTACACAGTTCAACTATTCTACTCAACAAGGTGATTCGTATTAACTTCTTAGCCTTCCCACACAGATTTCATTTCAATCACTGGAGCTGTCTGCTACAGGCTTTGCCCCAATTTAATTAATCCAAAAATTAAGCGAATAAATACCAGCTGCAATGTAAGCCATTTCTTCTCTTGTGACTCACGAACTTTCTCACACCTATTTCCCCCAAAATTAACAATTACAAAAGCCAAGCAAATAAAATAACTGTAGAATGAAAGCTATTCTTTCAAATACAAATTCTAGATTAATTAAAACCTTACATTTGCATGCATGTCTTACAAGCTTCCCTCAGAGGCTCTCAACAGAGTTCCCAAAAGCCAGGCTGCTTTCACTGCATTTGTCAGACCGAAGGGTGCATTTCAAACATTTTGTATATGATGAACTTAACAGAGACAGATGAAGCATCTGAACAAGTTCACAAAGAATTGAGAACAAGAAACCTCTCCTGGTTTAGCTGCAGCTTTCCTAAAATCCATCTTTCTCAATTTCTGAAAAACTACATCCTTGTGATTCCTAACAGACTTCATCAGCCAAACAGTTGCAGTTCTAAGATTTCATTAGTCTGAATTGAGCCATGTCGTGAACCAAGCTCAAACACAACAACATTAACAGGTCCTTTTTAAAGAGATGTGTCACAAAAGAGGGATGACACATCTTCCTGCTTTGCAGTGAGTGGCACACATGTTTAATATACACAAAACAACCCAAACTTAATGCTGCTGGCGCTGAATATTGATGGGAAATCAAATAAGCACTGATAAGAAGACTGTCCTTTTCATCACAAAAGGAGGAACTTTTGAGAAGCCCATGGGACACAGGCTTTTACTATGTAGCAACCCAAGACTACAGAGCTACCTGCACTACCTCACGGGTAAGCACTCAGCCATACCTAGGGCAGATCTTCACACAGCATTTACTTCCTAAAGAAACTTGTGGGAATCTGCAGGCCTGGGAGAAAAAAGCTGAACAGTTACAGACTCATACTGAGACGTTTTCTGTTAGTCAGGTGTGCAAGGAAACATGAGATTGACATGAAGGACATGACTCAATCATGAAATACGTGAAATCATTTCCATATGGACTATCACAGTAGCCCAAAGAGTTACTTATGTACTGCTCATTTAGGTCAAATATGACCTCTAACCCTGACTGCAGGATGACAAAGCCTGTGCAATGCTCCTATTTGTGTGAATATTCTTCCACGCCCTCCTCCCAATAAGCAGCAACATCACATACAAGCTTTTGGGTCACTGGCATTCAAACAAATCCTCCTCCAAGACTGAATGCCTAAGTGAACATAAAGTATTTTAGTAATGAGAAAAGGGAGTTACTACACAATTACCTCGGAGCTCTTGCAGTGGCCTCATTGAG
This sequence comes from Penelope pileata, assembly GCA_013396635.1. Taxonomy (NCBI): domain Eukaryota; kingdom Metazoa; phylum Chordata; class Aves; order Galliformes; family Cracidae; genus Penelope; species Penelope pileata. The sequence goes on from WBMW01003037.1 coordinate 648,548, forward strand.
ATGACAAGTATTTGCTGGAATAATGCAAGAAAGCACCAGCAGGCACTGCTGACCAAGTTATCTACTCATAAGAGGATATAAGCCTGACATTATTTTTTAAGTCTGAAATTCATACACAACAACAGCATGGGAGGCTGAATTACCCTAAACCAAAAAGCGAACAGAACCTATGGCCAAGCCTCAGCAAAAAGTTTAGCACCTGCTCTTTGGGCTGTAAAACCCCAGAAAACCCATACACAAAGCAACATTCAGAATTTTCTGTTTCCTTCACTGTTCCTTCTGAATGGTGAAATCCTTCACAAAAGAAAACCGTATTAAAGCTTGCCTCTATCACAATTAGAAGTTACTGATAAATCAGGCATACAGTTTATGACCTCAGCTATGAAGTACCTTAGCACAAGACATTCTAGCACCTGACACCTCCCCAGATCATCAGAATGTGCTGAACTTTAACAGTTTATTACCTCTAATGGAACAGTCATATTTCTTGATTAGAAATGGCTGAGCATTGTCCTGCTGCTCTTTGTTAGTAACAATAATATCCATGAATTCTAGTACAGCAGAAATAGCAAAGGTCTGCTTACAGTCACAGTTCAGGAATGCTATGCCATTCCTAACTCCAGCTCCCTGGAGAAAACTACCATACAGCCAGATTTTCTACAATGCTCAGCCCTTGGCCTTCTAACACAGTAGAGATATTATCTACATAATTCATTTAGCTGCTTAGATAGCGTCCAATTTACTAAATATACAACCACTAGTGAGAAGGGGTTAATACAAAAACATATCTTTGTATGCTGCCCGGGTACTCTGAACAACAAAACCAAAAAAAAAACTCCCATAGATGTCTTATGCCTTGTAAACGAAAACGAAGCTGCAGTATTACCCTGTCTTTCTATCCACATAATCATCCCTTAAGTGACAGAATGGGAACCCTGCTTGGAAAAACAACATTAATGTGTTATGTTTGTACTGCGGTGAGTTTCCTGATTTAGAAAACATCACGTGTTCTTTTGTAAAATATCAACTACATTTCAGAGTTTATAATTTTGTTATAGCACTTCTAAGTCAGAATATAGCTGCCTGCACAGCCTTCTTAACACAGAGAAGGCATTACATCTTCCATCCACTACTGGAGCCAAATTCAAATGTAAGAAATGTATGAGACTGAAGGTCACGTGGGATTTTCCTAACTACCCGTTCCTTGTGAGACCTCACACAAACCATTTCCCCTTTCCTATAGCAGTTTCACCCCTGTTATATGAGGATATTGACCCATTTTGAAAGCTTTCGATGAGAAGTGCTGTGCGAGTCTAAATTATACTTCTGCACATCACACAAAGACTTAAACTCAGCTGGAAGCCCCTCTAATCATCCTGTTTTCCCTACGACTTTTGTTCCTTATAAAATAGGCGAAGGAAAATTGAAGAAAAGTACAGGCCTGAGGCTAATGGTTAGGCATATCAGCTGAGTGCAATGCGGCACACAAAACTGCTTTTCTTTGAGAATACAAAGCAAGAGGTAAGAGTAATTGGTTTAAATGTAAATAGCACAGGTAGCCAGAGAAAATAGCTGCTAAGATTAGACTATCAGATTGTTCTAAATTTCACAGGAAATAAATTCTTAACTTTCATTTTGTTACACTAATGTAATTATATTTGCCAGTCTACTTCCTAGAGAATAAATGCCTTGAAGTCTAATAGGAAAAATGGCAACATACGTATTTTTAAAAGATTATAGATAATGTTACTTTAAATTATGGTCCTTAATTTAAGTGAGAATCTCTAATTATTTTTAATATTCTTTAAGATTTTAACATTCTATAAACTTGATCATTCCCTTCAGGAATAGCTTATGTAATAGACACAGTATGGCAGGTTCATACTCCAATAGAAATTACCTGGCAATTTCTTCAGACAAAAACAAAATTTAAAAAGAATGTTTCTTTAGATAGTTCTCTATGTTCTCTAACAAGTTAAACCATTTTCTGGGTGGAGGAGAAAAGCAATGTACCAGTCACAAGGTCCATTACAGAAGGAACAGTGAATTTTGCTGGACTTTCACAGGAACCACAGCTTTGGAAAGGTGAAAGCACTCCAGTCTAGCAGAGAAATAGGTTAATCAAAAACAATCTCCTTAACTCAGTGAGACAGCCATTTCATTCAATCAGAGAACATTTCTCCTTGTTTATATTTTTAGCCCCCCAAAAGTTTGATATTTAAGAATAAAGGAACATTATTGTTGTATTACAAACATACAACTAGATTTCTTCAATTAAATGAGCACAATAGCCAACACCCTTGAAGGAGTTAAAGATCAACCAAATCTCTTTGAAAGAGCATCTACTCTGCCACCTCCAGGGAACCAAACATTTGCTATTTCAAATGCCAGTGAGCAATTTACATCAGTGAAGTCCAGAGCTCAGAGTGATGGCAGAATATGGTTTCATTTTCTTCTTCTTTTGCATGGACCACTATTCTCCTTTGGCCAGTCATGTTGCTGAGTCTCGCTATCCTTCATTAAGCCGCATGTTCTCATGTAAACCACAGAACCGACTGCGACATTGGCTTACGAGAGGGTGAAAACTTAGGGAGGAGGTGGGTCTCCTGTGAATATCAGGACCACGAGTAAGTGTCAGACAAACAGCACTGATACCATTTCAGAGAACACCGGTTTTAAGGTACAGCTATTACTTGTCCAACTCTTTGTGTGTCATCCTCACTTCTCCACCTACCCTAAGGTTACGGTGCTTGTGTGGCAGTCCAGTCTCCCAAATCAGAAAACTGCTGAAATAGGTCGGGTCTTCCTGACCAGCTTAGGAAAAAAAAAGGAAGGAAAAGAAAAAAATAAAAAATAAAGAACAGCCAGACGACCTCCTCAACCAGGCTGACCACAGAGTCCTCCTGTGCTCGTGGGGCCTGGCTCAGGATGAGGCAGAAGGGCCTGCTCTGTGGCACCATCCATCAGCCGTGGCCTCAGGCCAAGAGGAAGCACAGCACTGTAGACACCTCAGAGCTATGTTTACAGACAAGAGAAACATCTATTTCAGCTGGAAGAGCTAAGATTACCCATCACAAGGAGTGGCAGCATGACTGTGCTGTAACTGTTTCATATATTTAGATAAAACGCTTGGCATAAACATAATCATTTCTCTGACAATATTTCTACATTCTCTGACAATATTTCTACATTTTTACAACAGACTGTCTTCCCTAACCTCCAATTTTACCTAAGAACATTGTGTTTTACCAAATACTTGTTATTATAGATAGAAGGGGAAAAGATCGATTGTGAGGGGGAAAAATTAGGAGTCCTTGCCCTCTACAGTTGAGATTAAAAACCAAATTCTGGGTTATTTTAAAATAATATAAAAGTGAATCAAGACAAACAAAAGCAAGACAAATTAAAAAAATCTTAATTTGAATAATAACTAACATAGCTGATTTTAAACTAATATTTATTAGCAATATAATTGTAATAATGTGAAAGAAATCTCCAAGTAGAGTAAAATACTCTAAATACAGTGATTCCTGTTAGATTTTTAATTTTTTTAAAACAATTTTTAAAACCTTGACAATCAAATTTGTAAGGATTTTTCCCTTATGCTTAAAGGTGTTTTTCACAAGTAATACCTGACCTTCTAACAAAGCTCAGGTGCAAAGGAACAGGCTGATCGGAAATGCAACCTTCCCTGCTCGTTCCATTTACCTAATTAAGCTAATGAAGAGTATTCTGCCAGAAGAAATTGAGCTTTTCTCTGTCCCAGAAAGCTCTCTATTTTTAGATGGTCAAGCTGAGGTAATGAATAATGTTTATAGTCATTTTCAACAAAGCCCACAGCAAAAACATATTTTCCAGGAATTGGCCAATCTATGGGAACTTTGTACAAAATGTCTTAATAGCACATTGTGAGCTAGAAACTTGTACAAAACAATTCTGAGAGAAAAATATTTTTTTCCTCTGTGCAGAGGGTACACCTAGAACTGTGGATTGCTGCTCAGCAGAAGGCATGCCTTCAGGGAGAAACCTCCTCCAGTGTGCAGATGCTTCAGTAGTTGCTGCTCCTATGGGAAGACTACAAGAAATCTAGGCAGGATGGCTAGCAGCCACAACAAATACAAACCATTACAATCCCTGATAAACTTTTGGCTGAAGGCAAGACCAAATCTTTTTAGAGAATACATGTTATTTGCCCAAATCTCCCTTTCTGTCCATTTGACTACAACCAGTTCTTCTGGACTGATTTACAGTTCTTTCTTCCGAACTGGATCTCCTCTTACTAGAAAACCTCAATTTTGCCCTTTTTCAAAGTTTAAAAACATTCTAATGTTAATGTTAAGACGTTCTCAACAGATCACTTGTCACTGTTTTGTAAGGAACAATAGCCATTAAACTCAGGAAAGAAAACTTCAGACAGCTACCAGACCTAACAGATCTGCATTTACAATTTTTGCAGCAGTCATTACTGAGGGCCCGCATTTATGTCGTTTCTTGTTCAATACCCATTTTTGTGCTACTGTGCTAATAAAAACTAGACCTGCACTAAAGCCATTTTCTCTTCTATAACTTGCTAATTAAGAAGCAACTGCTCACAAGGTATAGAAAATAAATGTGAAAAATAAATTCACAGTCTTGTTTCTACGTTTATTACCCATCCTACGACAAGAATGTGCTCTGCTACAATACGGATAATGTCTCAGACTTACCATAGGTTGCTAAACTAAGGCAGCACATCCTTGGATAAAGCACCCACAGTCACTAAAGGTACTACTACACATCAGTTTTCAAGTAAAATAAGGCTTCAGTTAACCCTACGGGAACAGATTTTTGACCAACCACATTCCTCTTAACATCATTAAAGAATACCTTAAATCCACCAGAACAAGCAGAAGAGCTAGAGTTTCTTTTAAAAACAGAGATGTCAGTAATATAGACTTTCTAAACAAAATAGCCTGTTTTTCCTCCTCTAACAACTTCAGTACATTTTCTTGCTGCTACAAGTGTTGTGAAACTGAAAGCAATTACCACTAAGGTAAAATTACCAGAGGAATGCAACAACCATCGCAATGTAACACAGCTAAAACATAAATTGGAGCTTTACTCATTAAAATGTGAAATAACACAGGTATACCTATATTGCAGTTCAAACCAGCACCTTCTATCCATTTCTCTTTACACCATGCAAAGGAAATCATATGCAGACCCTGCAATGGTTGCTTTGACTTAAGCAAAAAAAGGAAAGCTTGACATTGAGGACAGAAGTTTTTGGTTGTTTTTAAACATTTGTATACATAAGTATTCCAAGTATTCTTCAGCAATCTATTTGTCTTCTTTCAAGACATTTACGTTTCTTACTGCAGGTCCAATTTCAATTGGATTACAGACATGAAATATGGAGGAATTAAGGTTAGTTGCAGGCTCAATGCTTGCAACACCCTGGGAATAATTAAAACATTGTAATTACCATCTCTCAAGCCACACCCTCCCCATACAGGATTCTTTCCACCTGTGGAGTATTCAGCATGCAACACAGCAATCTCCTCTCTGCTGAGTCCCTGATAACTGAGCACAAGACTGAGCGATGAGAGCGAGGCAGAAGGAATTCACCAAGGCTTGGCCACCTCTACAACCAAAAGGCAGCTACATCTTCTAATACCTAAAAAAGGGGATCCAGGGAGGCCAGATGGATTCTGGATTCTCTGCATGCACCAAATCTAGTCCTCTTTCCACTCCAAAGTTAAATTACTTAGCACTTTCCAAGCAACTACCGGGAGAAAACTTCTCAAGGAAAGCCAAGCAGGAACTCAAGTTAAATTCTCCAAAAAGTATCCTTTCACCTCTGCAAAATGAAATCATAACATTCACAGCCTTAAAAAGGCAGAAAAGGAGGCATACAAAAAGAGCTTCTAAGCAGAAATGACATGCTTGATTAAAACAAATAGTGGAGCAAAAATATTCTCCATCAAAATGTTCCTCAGGGTACAAGAGACGTCTTCGTGTCTTTGTTCAACAGAGACTGTCAAATACCAGTTAACACTTACATGACAACAGATACCTGTAGTTGAAAAGAAATCCTCAGATAATGCATCATCTCAGAAAGCCTGCACATATGGTGATATCAGTGACAAATGAGAGTAAAGGAGCTTTCGAGGGATCAGAATCGGGATAAGAAGGGGAACGGGGACTTAAGAGAAACTTAAAACGTTATACAGTCATTCGGACATACATGAAACTGTGCTGCTGAATCTCTGTGGGAAAAAAAAATAAGAATTAAAGAAAAAAAGAAAAGACAACCTGTGTGCTGTACACCTGGAAATGCAGTAATTAATTGTGATCCATGGTCCCCAAAACAAATGGCATTGGGAACACAAGTGGATGTGGTGCTCTATGCCACTTAATCCCACAGATCTTTGCCAGAGAGATCCCTCTCAGATGAGTATTTATTCTAAATGGGAGATAGCTGCTGAGCAGGTCAGCATTTGCCCAACATCACCTTGAACAGTTTGCCAGGCTGGAACTACACGGTAAGAGGCAATAAAGGACTCTAATGAGGACCTGACTCACAAAGCTGCATTGATGTACAAACCTCCTGTACAAGCAGACTATTGTAGCTGTTCCACAATGCCCAGCCTGTAAGATGCAATCTCAGGTGGCCTACACCTGTTCTGCAGGACACGGGGCTGTCAAGGTCAGGTATCTGGAGCTGTTGTAACTTGAACGCTAGTGGGTTTCAGAGTGATTCAGTTAAAGAGAGAAGAGAAAGCATCAGTGTCTCCCAAGTATCTGATTCCAGCAGAGAGCAAAGGAAAACAGAAAGTTTGTGTTAGTAACAAAGGCTTGGCTCTGTCTTTTTTCCTTCCCTGTCCTGTCCCCAAATCAACAGACATTGTTAGAGGTCTAATTTTAGTTTCAGATATCAGGTCTCTTTTTCAAGCAAAAGCAAACTGCTTTTCCAAGAGCACCATCAAGTACTGGCACTCTTACCTTGTGAACGCCTCAGTACATTGGTGGCGGGGAGTTTTGCTGCGTGTTTCTTTTGTTTTAAACATGCACATGTGTAGAAATAGTATCACACAATGTGTACACAGCCCACTTGAATAACCTTTTGAGAGGTGTGCACACAGAGGATGCACATGAGGGCACAGGCACACATACACACAGAAGCACCATTACCTGCAGCAGTAAATGGTTGTCCCACCTATCCCCTACCACAGCTTTGAACTTAAGCTGCTTATTTGAAAAGAATTGAACTTATCAGGAGCAGTTTTACACTGTAATTGTTGGAAGAATATTTGCTTAAAAATGAAACAAAACACTATTACAGCCTTTTCCTAAAGACCACAAAATGTTCAACTGTATCTAGTACATGAGTATTTCACAAACCAGAGACTAAATTTGTGCTTCAGTACTTTTATTTCAGAGGGAAAAGCTACCAAAGAGATGAGAGGCAGCCTTTGGGATAAGGCTGCCTGAGCCCATTTAGGGCTTTGAACAGAAATAGCCTGATTTAGAGCCGCAGAACCAGCAGCTGAGAGCTGGCATGGAGCAGAGACGCAGCACTGAGTGCTCCCCCCAGCTCGTCCCATGGAGTAAACCTCCACCTGCTCCATTACTGTGGCCTCTTAGTCATGCAGCAGTGAGATGCACATACTCCGAGTCCTTCTCAAGACCACCATTAACCACAAACAGAGATCCATTCAAGAGGAAGGGGTTTGGAGCCCCACCAGCAATGGGCACCAGCTGGCAACCACCGCCATTTTCTACCAGCTTGTTTTAAATGAAGACTGATCATTTAAGAAAAGTTTGCATCACTTTTTAACTACCAACTGCTACTACCACCTACAAACTTCAAAGACGAGGCCAGTCCTACAGAGCTTGTAGAGATCAGCCTACTTTAATGCTTAATTTTGGCCAGTCTTGTTTACGAGTGTTTTATAGTATGATTATGCAAATTGTAAATTCAACTACAAGCTTGACCATATAGAAGTTCCATTTATAAAATGTAATTTGCACAGGCATTGCAAGAAACTAATTGAGAAAACAATAATCATCTAGAAAATAGTAATCATGTTTTAAAAATTAAAGCCTTTGCCAATTCATGGCTATCCAGAATTAGTCAGTTCGTATCTAATACACTGCTGTTTGATTTTGTTTTTAAAAGGAACGGCCATAATGCCTGTAAAAAGGCAAACTTTTATAATCTATTGCTCTTTCAAATTAACAATGCTGTACAGGGAACAAAAGAGCAATTATTTCTAGACATTTAACAGACTTAAAGATTTTAAAATCAGCTCTTAATAAGATCATGGGTGAAGATATGAACCTCCACACCTCTTCAAAGAGGCATTACGGGAACTATAACCATGGTGAAAGCACAGAATAGATATCACCAAAAATGATTTTCTGATGGCTTTTAATTAGATTTTCTTAGTAAACACACAGATCAATAGAATAAGCAGGAATTTTGCTCTATGCCTGCAAGGGCAGAAGGGTCAAAGAGCACAAAGCCACCTTTTTATGAGCAGGAAGAAAGAAGGTTAAAGAAGGCATCACATAAGATTTTTTTTTCCTCCTTGCTTTCAAAATACCTAAGAGATTGAAGAAAAATTTGGTTAACTTTTAATCAATAAGATTTTTTTTGTTTGCATAAAAAAGTAATTTTCTAACAGCACACAGCCCCTATTGTTTTGCTTTTACTCTAAAAAGGAGAACAGCCCAGCAGCATCTCGAACATTGTCAGTTTTAAGAATTCACAAGCATGAAAAGAATATCAGAATAAGTGCCAGGAAAGTGAATATTAAAGATCTTCTGTTTTTAAAAGCACATAGACCTTCCTGCAGAATATGATGCTTATTTCATTGACAGACTGCTTCTCACTATGACCACGACATATTGTTTCCATGAGCACCAATTCTAAAGTATCGATATATCTCATACTTCTCTGATTATTCTTAGAGCTCATTTAAACAAAACCTTGATGAAGTAATCCAAGAAACTCCCCAGCAAAATGTTTTGAGTACTTACAACAGATTCAAGAGTCAAGCAAACAAATAATCCTCAATAAGATTTCATTTTTAATCATTAAAATACTGTTATTTTTACCATAACAAAGTTCTCACAACTTTGTAATGCCACACTTCAAAGCACTGAGTTCCCTAGATCAGACTTTGGGTGTGAATACGCAGTTTCCTTTTTGTCTGGCTCCCCAGCTTTCCAGAGGTGTTCCTTCCCATCGCTCCTCTCTCCCAGTGGTGATGAGTGGTGTCCCCCAGGGCTCCATCTCGGGACTGGTGCTCTTCAACATCTTTATCAGTGACCTAGATAATGGGATTGAGTGTACCTTCAGCAAGTTTGCTGACAACAGCAAGCTGAGTGGTGCAGTTGATACAGCAGACCAAAGGGATGCCATCCAGAGGGACCTTGACAAACTCGAAAGGTGGGCCCATGCGAACCTAATGAGGTTCAACAAAGCAAAGTGCAAGGCTTTGCAGGTGGGTTGGGGCAATCCCAGATATATGTACAGACGAGAAGACCTCCTTGAGAGCAGCTGTGCAGAGAAGGACTTAGGGGTCCTGGTAGTTTAAAAACTTAACATGAGCCAGCAGTGTGCACTTGCAGCCCAGAAAGCCAACAGTATCCTGGACTGCATCAGAAGCAGGGTGGCCAGCAGGGAGAGGGAGGTGATTGTCCCACGAGCTGTGCATTTTTGCCAGTGATAAACAAAAGCCTGCATGCTGTACGCGTAAAGATCTGCATGGCTGTCCGGAATGTGGCTTGTCTTTCACATCACTGTCACCACTGTTGAAACGCACCACTCACTGCCTCACTGTGCCCACAGCCACTGTTTGGTCTCCATCAACATTCAGCAAGCATCAATGAATGTCAATGGGTGTAATGTTTTCCACATGCAGGAACTCAATTCCATCCCTTTGCTTCATACGCTCTTCCATGTCAGACGCCATTTGGTCAGAGTGCCCCTCTGCTGACATCTGTCTCACGGCAACAAGATGGAACGGAATATTGGTGGGAAGGTTCAACCTCTACTGCCATACCACCAACATCCAACTCTGACATTGTGAGCCAACATCATCAAATGGGAGGCATTACTTTCAGAGCAGCCCTCGTAGCAAGTCCTTGTGCCATCTGACTAAGCTGCCAATTGTGCAGCACCAAGCATAAATGCGTTGATCTCATTTCCAAGCCCAGATTTGGCAGGGAGAAGTCCGACTTGAAGACAGACAACTTCAACAGAAGACAAGAGGCAGCATGTATTTGAAGGACAGCAAGTAGGAATCAGCTGAAGATAACAGGGAGCAGATTTAGAAGGATTCTGACATACAGGAGAACCTGTGGGTTGTGTAGTAATTTATTATGAGATGGGTATAGGGTGGAATACAATATTGCCTAGTTTGATAAGGTTTTTCTCCTCTGAACAATTAAAGAACTGACTCACAGAAGTGCTGCTGTTTGACAGATCCGACTCTGAAATACTACACAGAGTCACGCTGTGAAATCCAGCAGGTCACTCTCCTGTCTCAGTAATTACAAATGGCATGAGATCTTTCTACCAGAACAGCCAGTCTGCATCAGCATCACAAAAATGTTATTTGTTAAAAGATTAATTCATACCAATGTGTTCTGACATAACCAGGTGAAGGCTTAGTTTATAGGTCATACCTAGAAGCAGTTCACAAAATATATCTGTTTTACTCCCCCAAGAAGAGGCTTCATTGCAGTGATAGAATCAAAGAATGGCTTGGATTGGAAGGGACCTTCAGATCATCTAGTTCCAACCCCCTTGCCATAATGCATCTCTTCAGAAAACTCTCTTTTTGAGGACACTTGTTTCTCTGCTGTTCCTGATGCTGGTTTTTGTAGCACAACAAGGCTACATCTTTTCCTGGTGTTTTTCTAAAATATTACATATTATTTTTAATTCTAGTAATATGGCATAGCATATTTTATTTGGCACAGAGTGTTAAAGGCAATCTATTCTTCTACACGCAATGTAAGACAATAAGAGTTGTATCAATAATACAATTCATGTTCCAGGCATCCCTTGGGACTCTGATAAAACTCATCTTAAAAATAAAAATGTAACGTAAGGACAAACCCTTAAGCCACACAGGTCTTAGTTTAAGATAGTTGAGGAGGTCTGTAGCTCAGCAGCTACAAAAAACTATCTTGTCATATTTGTACTAAAACTTGTTCTGTCACAATATATTTTTCCAAATGCTCTTGAAATTACCAGTTCTCATGATTTCTTCAAAAGATTCATGCAATTTAGCCTGCTCCTTACAGTTCAAATGCCTCAGTTGTGCAACAGAGTTCAGGGCTTTTTTTAGTTGTTCATTCAGAAGTGGTGGTATCAGCCCTTAAAGTGAAGGTTAAAAAGAAAAAAAAAAGAAAAAGAAAGGAAAAATAAATTCTAAAGTGTTTAGAGCTTTAAGGAGGAAATGACAGAACTGAGACTTACAAATTTCTGAGGGGAAAAAAAAACAAGAGGGTTTCTAAAGCTTGACCCAATTTCAAATGCTTGGATTTTATAATACTGTTTTGTTCATTTCAGATTTATTATTCCCATAATTATATAACTTCTACTTCTCAAAAGCTGCGGATTTTCTAGTGATGTTTAGAGTATACAGGCTGTACATACATTTTACAGCAATACTAGTGCAAAGAAAAATATACTATGAAAAAGAAAGGAGAAGAAAAAAACCTCATACTATCCTTCCACGAGCAATAAGCTATTTTTAATCACCAATTAAATCCTACCCAAAAAGGGCAGTATTATTAGCAATTATCATTACAATGCTTTCCCTGTCTCTAACTACCCATGGCCAAAACACACTCCACTACAAGAAGCAAGCTTACTGCACTGTCTTTCAATCACATGCAGAAAATTCACAGACTTTCAAGCAGTTTACTTGATGTAAGATACAAAATAAAAGCAGAAAACAGAGGGAAAAGAAAAAGAAATGCATTCTCCTTCAAAGACAATTAAGCTTCTAAGAAACAGTTTTACATTAAACCTCTCCCAAACTTAACCTTAGCTACTTACATATCCTGTAATTTCCTCAGATACAGAACAGGCAGCCCTTCATTTTATCTAAAGGATTTAAAGAATTGGGAAATATTAACAAGAGGATGAAACATTTACAGCACAGGTAACATATCTCCTGTGTTATGTTAACTCAAAGGCATGAAACGCACCACCTGGAAAGCAAAAGATAAGCATTCACGTTCTTGGTAGGGAAGGCAGGAACAAAGAGGAGCAGCAAGGGAATAAACAAGAAAATCAACCACTTTTCTAAGAAACCATCAGTTGAAAGATGTTTGGCATAATTTAGATGGACTTCTGCTTCCATGTGAAAGAGAGAATTTTACAAGATCTCTGAAAGTCCCTTCTATTCACATTTTTATGAATCTGTGATCAATACATCCAGAGGCAGCTGTAATCACCAAAGATTCTCACAATGAGTATGGAAGAACTCATGAGACAAAAAAAAAAAAAAAATTCTACTCTGCTGATGAGACAGTAATATCCTAAAATAAATATTTGCACCATTCTTCCTAAAATGCAGATACAATGTATTTATGGCATCAAATTATTCTCTTACATGGAATTCTGTAAGACAGATAAACTTTTAAGACCTGCAGTCATACGAGATTCCCCATTTTCATATATTTCTAACAGAAGATGCTTTAAAGAGTCATTCATGGTATGACTTAATTTTTGATCCATCATAAGATATGACATTAATTTTGAGCACATCTGTTAGATAACCATAATACTGTCACTGTTAGCACATGCAAGTACTTATTTTGCAAACAGATTTCTGTCTACTTTTCCTTTGGAAAGCGAGTTTCCAGAAACAGCTAACTAAGTTTGTATGAAGGTACTGCTTCTCAACTAATGTTCATATGGAAGCATGACAAAAACTATTAAACTGTGAAGTGATACTACTTAATAACGGGGTTGCCAGTCAACTCTTCACATTTTTTCTTGCTATACTCGGAGTACTTTTGAAACAGGCAAAGTCATAGAAGGTCATCAAAAGAAAAAATAAAAAGCATTTTAAACCAAAAGTCAAACGCTTTTTACCTCCCTGACACTTTTGTGTCCGAGCACCTTGAGTACTCTCTCAGGTAACTGTAATACCAGTTTCACTCCTCAATGACACCCCACTTCACAGAAGAGCAGCAGGAAGAACTCCACACACAGTTGTGTTACCCAAAGAGCATGCTCCAACAGTAAGCAGAGCAGCTAGTCTGAGTGGTTGACTTTGAGTACACGAAGGATAGGCCCACGCTCTGCATGCTACCAGAGTTTCCAATAAGCTACAGCTTACAGCGTAGCTGTACGATACTACTACTGAGATGGTAACATCATAGATACATGGATATTCATTTATCGACAGCGATAGGACAAGGGGGAATGGTTTTAAGCTGAAGGAGGGAAGCTTAGATTGGATGTCAGGGGGAAGTTCTTTACCGAGAGAGTGGTGAGGTGCTGGCACAGGCTGCCCAGAGAGGTTGTGGATGCCCCGACCCTGGACGTGTTCAAGGCCCAGTTGGGTGGGGTCCTGGGCAACCTGATCTAGTACCTAATCTGGAGGTTGGTGGCCCTGCCTGTGGCAGGGGGGTTGGAACCTGATGATCCTTGGGGTCGTTTCCAACTCAGGCCATTCTATGATTCTATACTCATTTATCTACCCATATTTGAATATAGACAGTTGAAACTTCTCTGAAGATTTCCTTTTGGGAAAAACTTTGTGCTCAGATCCAAAGCATTGTGATCTTCACTCCATTAAGCTTTGAAGGCAGCCCAAATACATAAATCAGCTCAAGACGGAAGAATCTCAAGTGCAACTCATGGGTTGGGAAATTTCTGCCCAGTCCACATCAATCAGGAAACGTTGCAGTCACACTGAACAAGTGGTCCTCTTGCAAAATGTGTACAAAAATAATCTGGAGGCCAAATCATACTGCAGTAGCTCTCCCTGACTCACAGTCCCAACCAATCTGTACTGCATCTGAGATATCTTTAGTCCAAAACACGGTATGGTTATTTTCTGTTTTTGTTCTTAACGAAATTCCTGTGTTTGTAAAACAGCAGTACTTGATCTCAGGAATCTGGCATAAAACTATGAAAAAGGTGGCATCAGATAATGACGGGATGTTTACGTCGTAGGATTTGTTACAGACTAACAAATTTAGTTGACTAAATAACTAGCAGCTTCTGCATTTCATTTTATGATTTTTATTCATAGAACATTCATATGTCTCAGATAACAAATTGTTACCTTCTCTGCTGGGCTATTTTCTTGGATTATCTATACTTCTGAAATAGTGTCTTAGCAATTTAGAAAGATTTTTCTTTTCCTTTGCCAGTTTGTAGTAACAGCAAAAACTCAAAGCTACCTAATAAATACTTCTAACGTGGAGCTTCATCACAGACAGCTGAAGTATGTGAACATTTAGCTTTGGAGTGCAATGGAAATGGGCAAGGAATAATCTTCTATGTTCTATGGAAACCAAAATTAATTGTGGTATGAAAGTAGGGCTAGTTTTGACTAATAATTTAACATTACGATAGTTATTAAACTGATGTTCCTTGAAAAACAGTTCCTAATTTAGGTGTTGCAAGGGAAGTATGGACAAGAGTATTGGCTTTGTTATGTCTCTTTAGAAAGGCTAGGCTTTTACAGTTCCTGTTTACAAGTAAAAGAAGTTCCCTCCCTGAATGTATAATCTTCTCTTCAGAGAGAAGGAGGGCACAAAGCATATCCATATGCTTTAGAATTGGGACTGTTTTTGCAATACTGATGTTAACACTGCCAAGGAAGGCACATGGAGAACATTCACCATATTATATGACATTTAGTGCTTTGTTGCATTATTTTTGTTAGTCTGCTCCCTTCTGACTCATAAAGTAAGTAGGCATCGTAATTTCTCTTTTCAGAAGTTCAGGGAGCCTGTTTCTTTCTGAATACAATTCACTACGAAATGACTGAGATGTTTGTTTTTCCACATAGGAATTCCTCTCACAAATAAATCCTTGACCTTCAAGCGAATAGGCACAATGATTCCAGTAATAACCTAAAATTAAATTGTGACTTGTTCACAATGGCCAGATAACACAGACATCAAGGGTGGGACAACAGAAAAATGGGTAGGCCACAATCACTCCACTGGCTGGAAGCTCTTATACAGATGGGCTGCTGCTGCACCTCCATTGGCTGGTGAGAGGATATGGAGATAAAATACTGCAACAAAGCTAGAATCAGTTTCTCAAACACTGGGGCACATTGACTCATGTCAGCAGTTATGAGATGGTAATGCAGTGGGGCAAACGCAAGGCAACTCCTTGGTACCTTCCTTGATATCTCACTATAATACTCTCAAGCTGGATGAGGCGTTAAAGCTATCACTTCTCCAGATCATTCATAACTTTGCCATAAAATTCCTTGTGCACTGTGGTCTGCACACCTGTAATCACAAGCACATGCTGGCTGCTACTGCTACAGGGAGGGAAAAGAAGTGCACCTATCCTCACCTACAGGGTTCAGCATCCGAGAATGTCTGTAATTTCTGTACTAGCTTTCTATGCTGTGATCAGAGAAAGGAAACAAGCTTGCTTGTTTCTGCATGAGCAAAGGAAACAGCATGAGGGAGCAGCAAGTGCAGCCACCTCCGCAAGGGAAGGTGAGTCGCGAAGAGAAGGTGACCACAACACAGGCAGGGGCAATGCCCACAGTGACTAGGGACGCAGTCCCAGCTACCTAAACAGGAAAAGAAGAGCAAGTGACAGAAACCAAGATCAGCCACAGTCCACAATCACCAGAGAAGTCCCATGGTGACAAAGCAGGTCTGCGGTTTGGCCAGGAAGGCAAGTCAGCGGGACAGGATCGGCAAGAGACGCAGTCGGGCCCAGGTAGAGCTGCAGCATAGCTCAAAAATGCAAAGGCTCAGCTTAAACACTCTTCCTGAGCAGGAAAAAGCAACACAGGTTATGAGACTTGTCATGGCTCTACCACAGCCCTCTCATGGCTGTTTTAAGTGCACCCTGATCCAAGGCTGCAGCTCCACTTGGCAGAGTGGGCCTTGAACCTGGGCAGCACAGGTCCTCCTCAGGGTCAGTGAGCAGGGCCCTGACATGGAGCATGGTGCCCTGGTGCCACAAAATACCAAAACACTGTGTCTTCTGCAGGGAAAAAAGGGTGTATTCTTATCCATGTGGAAACCATGATAAAAAGCATATCTGACTTCGAGGAACAATCCCAGCGTCCAGACTGACTACGTAACGTGTGATACTGAAATACGTATGGCTTTGAAAGTTAGCTTGTTAACTCTATTTATCTCAAATTTTCCTAACTTTATAGAACCTATGAGACAAAATAGAGGAGTCTCTCAGGAAGAAAAACAGAAACTTCACCCTCCTGAATGAAGAAGAATTGGTAATTTGCTTTGGTAATTTGTCCAGTGCTGCACCACTGGACTCATTCCCTTCAGCATGGCTCTTTGCTGTGCACACACGGGTGCTGTCTCCTCCATCCTACCCTTATTTTGTCCTTTCCCCAGGCCTCTGATTTGCCTTAAGGAGACTAAGGACTGCTTTGTCCAACATGATGTCTCACTCCTTCTAGCCATCTGACCACTCCACACTCCCAGTGACACTCCGTGAGTCAGCCCATGCGGCCAGGGCAACGCTTCCGCCTCCTCCCTGAAACCTCCCACATCATCTCCGACACCTCATCTCCATGTGTAAGGTCAACGTGGGCGTCCCAAGCTATTAAAATACTTCAGGACTCCCATGCATTGGGCTGTCTCTCTTCTCTGAGCTTGGAAAACAACTAACCTTTCCATGCAATACTTGGAGAGGATAACACAGGCAAATACTCAGCTAAAATAACCCTGACTCACTGCATTCGAGTTGCAATAAAAAAAGACTGATTTATACACATGGATTTGGTCTTTTTTACATCAATTATTTCATTACAGCAACATGAACTAACAAATGTTAGAACAAACAGAACATGTTTAGGCTAGCTTAACAAAATGAGCAGCTAAGAAAACATTACTAGTATTTGAGAAATACATAAAAGTCTTTGCTAACCTCGAAACCTTCACGTTTTAAAAGCAAATATTCTAAATAGGCATATATATGAGCAAATGTTTTATAACACATTTGCTTGTTATTGATCAACTATCCTTCCACACTAAATAATGTCTATATACTGCCAAACACATATCTAAATTTGAGACATCCAGATTGGGAGGCAAAAAAAATAAATCAACAAACAAACAGGGCTGAATGCAACAAAGTGAGAAAGATGTAGGTTATGCAAAAAGCTCTTAGATAATGTAGAAACTGTCCAGTCTGGAAAACATGTCATCAGTTTTGCTGCAAATAAACAGTGATACAATCTAAAGCAGAACACGAAACATCCAGCTGTCTAATAACGACAGTTACCTAACACTCTTTCCAAGATCACTTGATTAAATTTGAAACTGGATACACTATCGTATAACGTGCTGGGTATCTTAAATATGCAGTCAGTAAGACTTGTTAAATAACAGCAAACTTTACGTAACATTAGGTTCAGTGATTTCTTGAAGTCTCTTCTAAAACTTATGATCAGT
This sequence comes from Penelope pileata, assembly GCA_013396635.1. Taxonomy (NCBI): domain Eukaryota; kingdom Metazoa; phylum Chordata; class Aves; order Galliformes; family Cracidae; genus Penelope; species Penelope pileata. Next base: position 666,194 of record WBMW01003037.1, read on the forward strand.
CACAAGGCTCTATGCCTCTTGACATTATCAGTTCGCTTAAAGGGAAGCTATTTTTCCCCTCCCGATGTTTACATATTCAGAATAAGCATGTATTTAACTACCACAGCTTAACAAAAAGCTACCAAGTCTCACTTGACGTTCTCCTCATGCAACACAAACTAAGTCCTGGTGGTGTTTTCCATGTGTGCAAAACAAGCATGCTGCTAAAAGGGAACACCAACATATCCACTATGCTTTTTTTTTGTCCACTATTTCACTGTGACAAAACCAAATACATAGGCACACACGTGCATTTTTGTTTCCTATGCATAATCAAACATGAGTTTTGCATCCAAAAAAAACATCTCAGAATGACTGGCAAAGTTCAAATAAGATCACTCATTGAGGCCTGGTATGAAATTCCAGGTTCAAAATCAGTCATTTTCTAAATATACAAATGCAAATTTATATGCAGAAACTAGCAACAAAAGGTTCATTACCAGTAATCCAAGTTCCTCAATATCTGTAATCCTAAGTTTCAGCATATAAGAGCAACTGTGTACTGTAAGTTCACGGTGTTTCCGGCTTTAACAGCACTCTGAGAAAGGAGCTCATGCAGTTGTCTTTCATGTTGTGCTCCTACATCAGTGCTCCAAGCACTAACCTCCATGCCCTCAGTATTTCTCAACCTGCAATTCAAACAAGTGCTAAGATTAAAGAGAAGACAAAAAGAGTGTACCCATACCGGTGGATTACTTTTTCAAACTACAGCTACTGCTAAGAATTTTTCTGGTTTTGGGTGACTGCCTACATATGTATTCTTCGCAATGAAGGTGGTGAAAGATTGCCCAGAGAGCCTGTAGGATCTCCATCCTCGGATGCAATCAAAACCTGACTGGATGAGGTCATCATCAACCTTGTTTAATTTGAGGTTACCATTGTCTGAAGCATCTTTGGTCATCAGAGGTGGATCAGATCACCTCCAAAGCTCCCTTCTAATCTATATTACTCTATGATTTGATGTTATAGCTTTGGCCAGTTTCAAACCCAGTGCAATTTTGATTTGCAATTATCAAAGAGCAGATCACAGCGGCTTTCATACAGGTAAGAAACCAGGAGACAGCACAGTCCTTAGCAAACACAGCACTGTTTTTGGCAATGCCACACAGCTCAAAGTGCCAAATGTGTCATTGCTGTAGACCTTCCCAACATCCCTTCCCTTAGCTCTAACACTGCTAAGGCTCTGGGGAAATAGACAGAAAGCAAGAAAGACAGCACAACCTGAGCTAATATAAATCAGTCTTGGCACAACACATTAGCCATGTCAAAAGGAGTTGAGTAGGAATGGCCAAAACCCAGTTACTCCACAGTGGAGACAAAAATCTGAGAGATAATATGAAGGGCTTGGACCTGTGAATGTTAAAAAACGGTTCTTCACACTGAGAGCAAGTAATACAGCTCAAACTTTCTGCATCCAGAAGGAAAATACAAATAGTGTCTCCTCTTAAATAACACTGTGGGTATCAGGAAGACCAACTTCACAGAAAGACACACCAGTAAATATATTGCCAAAGGTACAAACTCAATAGGATATTGTGCTGTTCAGTGTCCTATGAATAGCATCTTATGACCTAACTGTGTTCTCTGCAGGCTGAAAAAAACTGCTTGTTTTCCTTGACTCATGAAATCCTACAAGACATCCACGCTGTAAAGGACAAAGCTGAAGAAATCAGTCTTTGCACATCTCCAAGATGGACTGCAGCATTCTTATTCCTCCATCTTAGCATTCAAAGGACAAAATACTATGCAGCAGGAGTCCGTAGATCATGGTCAGATGCCCAAGAACATACCACTGGTGGAGGGAACACACTATGAAGGATAAGGCATCCTTAAGAGTCAACCGTACACGGTGGATCCTAGCTGTCAGTGCTATCAGAGGGTGCAGGCAGTCGTACTTCAGTGGAATTTGTCATTGAGGACAATCCTTTGCTGCATCCATCAGAGCCATTTGTTTTGATCAGGGTTTTGTTGTTGTTATTGGTTGTTTGTTATTTTTTCTTCTTCCTCAGCATACTCTTGCAAGACCTGCAGATGAAATCCTGCACTGGGATGCTGAGGACCTGAGGTTTGCAGTGCTAAGGGCCACAGCAGAAGTGGGTCAAGCCAGGGACAATATTTGAAATAGCCTGGAAAACCAGTAGGGTCAACATGGTCTAAAAAGAAACTTCTTGCCCTTAAAAGAAAGAATTCTGCAGACATGGGCTCTGTCTGTGGGATTTGAGACCACTGACAACTTCATGCTGATTTAATGGATCTCTCCAGAGCAGCAGAAATACTCGGTGTAGTCTGGATACCAACAAGCCTGCTTTGAGGAGACTGTTCTCAAGACGTAGACTGCTGCCTGTTACCAAGTCAAAGGAAAACATAAAAAAGCAGACTGAGATTCTCATTCACTGAGGAGCTGAAGGGGTGATGGGCAAAGTAATTAGAAAATAATTATTTTAGAAAGACGTAAAAAAAAAAGTAGTAGAAGAAATGAGTCAAGTAGATCATTCCATTATGACTCCAATGAGTCATGAAAAGTAAGTTCAGAAAAGAACACATCCATAAAACACAGTTCCTGGGTGATTCAGAGGGACTGACATGCTCCTAATTACATCTTCTGTGTGTCACGGGGGAGCTGCAACTCAGCAGCTTCGATGAACACTACGAGAATCTCTGGTCTTGAGTGTCGGCAGTACGCTGTAACCCAGACAGAATAAACACGTGAACTGTCACTGTGAGACAAACTGACATATCCCAAGCAAGTTCACATACCAGTGTAAACATAATTACATGTGTAGTCGCTTTGGATAGGAGACTGGGACTAAAACAATACTCTTTTTAGTAGTTTCTGTCCAACTGTTGTTAGGTATTTATTTCTAAGTATAACAATTCTTAGTTTTGCTGCATTGAAGCCACAAAGACTGTAAAGGGAGCCTATAAAAAAACATGGAGAGCAACAGCCTTATAGTGATAGGACAAGGGGGAATGGTTTTAAGCTAGAAGAGGCAAGATTTAGGTGAGATGCTAGGAGGAAATTCTTTACTCTGGGGGCAGTGAGGCCCTGGCACAGCTGCCCAGAGAAGCTGTGGATGCCCCATCCCTGGAGGTGCTCAAGGCGAGGTTGGATGGGCCCTGGGCAGCCTGACCCAGTGGGTGGCACTGCCCATGGCAGGGGGTTGGGGCTGGGTGGGCTTTGAGGTCCCTTCCAGCCCAAGCCATTCTATGGTTATACGATTCACCCTAGGATAACACCTGAAGCAGCTAATGTTCTTTGTTCCTACAGCCACCAAACGAGCAAAAAGCACAGCGATCAACACTTTCTTGTTTTCTGTTCAGAAAGCTTTTAAAAAATTTACCGTCAGAGTCACTTTCTAAGAACTGTAACAGGCCACATAAAAAACAAAAACCCAAGCAGTGTCACATAAATTCAATTACTTTCGGTGTACAGTTTCTTTTAGTCACAACAAGAATACAAATACAATTGCCTGTTAATCCATAACATCGAAGTTACTAAACCAAGACAGGAAATGAGAGACTGTGTATGCGTATCTGCTGGAGGGACTGCTGTCTGGTGAAATCTATCTCGACACACATACGGATGTGAGATAGAAGGACCACGATCTTCAGATATATATAGGCAATCTTGAAGGTGGAAAAAAAAAAAAAAAGAAAAAGAGAGAGATGAACCACTGGCAGGAATGTGCTTGGCACCTCATTAATTTGACAGTTTGTGTTTCGACATGACATTTGAAACGCTAGAAAAATACAGGAATGTAAATCCACAGAGTGGTTCTGTCTGTTTTTAACAATTATATCTTTGCTCATGATACTTCTGCTGAAAAATGATACCAGTCCTCTGAAGCAGATTTTGTAAAATGAAGTACTATTTTTAGGACCGCCAACTTGCCCAATTCCATCAGACTTGTTTTCCCTTCAAGCCTCTGTCCTGCTACTTGACTACTACATGAGTATTGTGAAGCTAAACATTATTTCGTTTGTATTTTCATGACAATACACTTAATCTATTTAACTGCCTTTCCGAGTGCTGTAGTAAAGAAAGAGTCGCCTCTGTTTTCCTATTCTGTATTAGTTTTTGATTTTTCTTTCCCTTATTACTGGCATGCCTAAGATCAATATGACTCCTGCTCCAAATCTCGCCAAGTCTGCTTTTTTCTCTACAAAGCTGTTCATTCTGACTTTTCCCAAACATTCTAACCACTTCTGTTTTGAAATGCTCTCTGTTTGAAGCATCTGCAGGAAATTCAGGAGTAGGTTTGCCTTCTGTGCAGGAACAATGCTTAGTCCATCTACTGCCAGCAAGCGAACAAAAGGAGGTGAAGTCTGCTTTTGTACCAGCACAGCAACATACACTTCCATAACCCTGACAGATAGCAGATTTATCTGAAAGAGAATGGGTTACTGCTTTTATAGATTTTTCAAGTATTTAAGAAATCTACACAGAAATAAATGGATAGCCTAGCCCAAGAGCAAATTCTGAGTAGTTTGATGAAAAGTCTCTCAAGGGAATTAGTATTTCCTTGGCATCAACGTAAAATAGGTTTGTTATTTCAGGCAGTATTTAAAATCTGCAGAAAGATCTTTGCTTTTGTGATGGAGGCTTAAAGAATCCAGATCCAACCCTGTCTCTGCCACAAAGCCTGAATGTCACAGTGAGCAGCTTCCCTGATGTCTTCAGCTTGACTTTTCCTGCTCTAAAATGAGAGCAGCATTTGTTTTCTCCCACCAGTCACTCATCTTGGCTACCACACAATTAAGTCGCCAGGACTACTCAAGAACCTCAGGTTCAGCACACACCTCATTTACTGCTGGGTTTTGAGCTATTAAGTGTGCTGCTGTATTTGCATATATAACCAGCACAACAGACAGACATCAGCTGGAGGATCTGAGGTTTACAAACAGACAACACTCAGAAAGTGGGAGTCCAGGGATTGAAAAGATCTTAACTTCTAAATAAACATCATCATTCTGTACTAGAATGAAGTGCTTTAAATAGAAAAATGATTTTGCTCTAACGCCTCCAAATAAGTGGTAAAACTGTCTGTGACAAGACCATGTTTTTCTGCCTTTCTTTCATTCAACAGTTCTTGCCCAAATTTTTCAGATTAGCTTTTTATTTAACATTCAGTAATACCTCCAAAACATTAAAAACTAACAGTATTTCAACACACATTCCTAGTGCCAATGCTTTCAATGCTGTAGGAATATACGTGGACTCTTCGCATGGTACTACTAGTCAAACATCCTTTAGAATTCACGGTAAAAGCATGAGACTGCTTAAAATACGTTAGGCTCAGCATTAGCCCTGTCTACCAGACCTACAAAAAAAGATTTCTGAAAACTGGCAAAAGTAAAGGCCAGATTTTGAAGAGAGAAGTATTAAAATAAGAAGTCTGTTTACTAAACGAAACCATAGCAGAAGTCCTCAAGTAGTTCAACTGGACAAATCAAACTAAAAGCAGCATGGAAAAGTAATGCAGGATGTTATACGTCATCACAAATGTTGCTGGCCAGGATGAGCATAAGAACATTACTGCTGTTTGTATATAACCAGATAAATAAAGAAAGCAGTAAATGTAAAAGAATTATTGTCTGCATGCTTTACTAGCTGTATCTTAAAAGCAAACTCCAGTAGCAAACCATACAAAGAGCTATAAACAGGAGCAGCTCTCTTGGAAAATTACAAGGTAAGAAAGTGGCCAATGGCCAGAGACCACAAATTACTTCACTGTTTTCATGCAGTTTCAACTGTATTTGTTTTCTTCGTGCCCAACTACATGAAATACTCTTGGAAGACCAAGGGATTGCATGAAGCTTCCACTCCTGGAATAAAAGTGAGAGGCTCGCTCAATGCGGTGTTCAAGCACAAGGAGTGCTCAGACAGAAAAAATGCAATCAGACATGCTACAAAGTACATTCAAAAGCAAGCACCGATTCACAAACCTCAAATGGTGATTTGGGGTTAGAAATACCTAGTTTAGGAGAATACACCCACACCTGTGTTCTCTCTAAGGTTTGCAGGGTGTTGGCTCCAAAGCAAGCAGAGCCCACAGCACGAGGAAAGGCACGTCTTCCGAAAGGAGCAGCCCAGATGGAGCTTCTCAAGGCAACCTGTTTACTCTGCAGTGAGTGCCTGCTCCAGACCTACATCAGCATGAAGGAGATAATCTGGGTGTGCAGGCCAGGGGCGAACAGGAGAGCAGCATACACCAACCCCAAAGCCACGATGCAGCCAGAGAAGAAATCTTGTAAAAACAGCTTTGAAGAAATATTTTCCATCATTGCCAAGAGTAGGGGGCAGGCAGTTTGCATCAGCCAAGAAGGAAAAAAAAAAAAAANNATGCTGAATTAACACGTTGGCGACAGAGAAGAGAGGGGTGCTTTTAACAGACGGCAATTAAGGACTTGGCAAGCATCTGGAGAAAAGGAAAGAGTGTGAGTCAAAGATAATGCTAATATCTCAAGTCCAGATAACAGAGAAAGACAGAAACACAATGAGAAACGTGTAGCTGAGAAATAATGAATTTATAGCAACGCAGCATCCACTAGGCCCTGCAGAGCAAGCAAGCAGAGGTGCAGGGAGCAGTGAAAAAACACACTTGGAGCAGAGATGGCAATGCTGACAGTCAGCAAATATGAGGCAGGGGCAGTAACACACCCACAGAAGCGGATGACTAACTTTTTGGTCAGAGAAAAACAGAAATAAAGGAAGTTAATGAATGAGCTATAAAAGATTTTGATAGAAAACAGGAGAGGGAGGCTTGGAAGTAAAGGTGCAGTAAGAGTGAGAAAGGGAGAATTGGACAAGGGTATTTCAGGCTGAGGGAAGAGTATGTGGGGGAGAAAAACTGTGAGGTTAACAGAGTGTCCTCACCTCCTAAAGTGAAGCAAGAGCTAATCTATGAAGTGTGAACAGCTTGCCTTATCCTTGTTAATTATTTAACCTTAACCTCTTGCTGAAGGTGAAGGACTAAAGTGGTACAGGTGCCTTGTAATTTACTATGTAGTTTCATTAACTACTGGTTAATAGAAGAAAGGGACATGATGAAACACATTCAGAATTTAGTCACCCTTTTGTTTTTATCTGTATGTTTAATTTACCATTTTTGCTTCCTTTTAACAAATCAAAGTATTTCACTGCACGTGCCACAGCATACAGCAACACTACATGACAATCTAAGAGCTCAGCACCGAACATTTTCAGAGTCTTTCATTCACATCCTTAAGGAGAAATCTTGGAGCTTGCTCTCTATTTAATGATCAACATTAAAAACACGTAAAAGGCAGAAAAAATTAAACAGCTTAAGATGGAAATGTTCACTCTGGTAGGTCATGGGGAGCACAGAAACCTACCAGTTGCTACAAGCTCACTTCAGAACAACAGCTCCAATGAGCTGCACTGCGTCAAGTGGAACAAAACAAAGGGCAAACTAACAAAAACTCCTTTTTGCCTCAGTGAGCCCCCAGACAGATTCAGTACGCTTTTTGCCAAAGAAAGTACGCAGTGCTGCAAATTCTTATGACTCAGCAGCAAATCTTGCTTTTGTTGTATGTCTCAACTTCCCAGGTCAAGTGATTTAGATAAAACTGTACACATCAGGGTTCATGTGAAGAAGAGCACTTAGTCACAGAACACAGAAAAAAAAAAAGAAGAAGAAGAAGAAATAAAAGCATTTGTGTGTGTGCTAACCAATTTCTGATGATCTCATTTTGTGTCTTGTGATTCTTGAATGCCCAAGGATGGTGTTACAGGGAATTTCTGACATGCTCTGTTATTAACCTACTGAAAATGCACATCTGACTACAGATCCAATTAAGCTTTATTCACAGTATTTTCCTCAAATAACCCTTGGAAATCCCATGAGATGACATCACACTTCTCCTCCCTTCTCTTGCAATAGCTGAAGATCCTGCATGTTCACAACCAGAGGACAGCAGCTCTTCTTCCTCCCAGCAGACAGCCAAGGCAGCATTGGAAAGTGAGAAAAAATAAAGGCTGATCGCATTGCCTACTTGCTCATATAAATTCCACATGTTCATTTTCATTGTATCAGCTAAAGATGCATTTAAAAAAGTAGATCTTTCATAACATCATTTTCCCAACTATAAAGTGATGGGAGTTCTACACATTGAAAGAACAAGAATTCCTACATTCAAACATCATCCACTTCGTAGAATAATAGACATAAACTAAACTAGATGCAGATACAGCTTAGATAAACTGGATCCATATTTTTAAGTAGGTTCAAAAGAGGAATGTTAGAATGACTCAGTGTGAATATAAGCCAGTACTGAAAAGTGTGGGTGTCATTGAAGTAGATGGGAACACTCTGGCTACATTTCATTCATAAATAAATATTTCTCTTGCTTTAAATCTCTCCAGTATTCAAAAATAAACTGATAGGATGAGCGTCACCTTGCAATCTTTGTGCCATTTCCTTCATGGTTAAATTTACATTATAAATCCAAATGTTGCTTTAAGTTGGGAAGCCGATAAATGATAACAAAACTGAAATGAAATTAAATCTGCAGCTCCCTTCAGTTATGCTTTCTTTGACCACCGACCAAATTCAAAAATGATAAAAAAGTGACTATGTTAAAATAAGGCTAATCCAGTAACCGCACACCATATTTCTTGGTACACCAACCATGAAACACTGCTACTTGGGCACCCAAGTGCTTTTATATTAGAGTCAGAGAAGGACACTAAACCCAGCCTTCCAGAAATTAGAAGAATTTGAGATCAATTAGGGCTATTAAGAAAAAAATAAAAAAGTTCTATGAGCAATTTTCAATCTTAAACTGATTTAATAATTCAGTAGGACTATTACATTTTACCAAAATTTGATGTTTATTCTTCACAGGACACCATTAATACCCACTTCAGTCAGGGGAAGTTACTGCAGTGATGTAGCTACCCTACCAGAAGTACAATATCTGAAAGGATAAATGCAACGTTATATTTAAATACTGAGGCAGCTCACCAAATTACTCTGCTCTCCCTAAAAAATATCACATGGCAAAGTATGACTTCCCTTGGCTTCCCAAAAGTCAAACTTCCCACTGAACCTATTCCTTCATCACTCTAAGTGCAAGTGCTACTTACACACATCAAGGAAGAGAATGGCTGTAAACAAACGGAAATCTTCAGTGCAAAGCACTTCAGGAATAATTCATTCACCATGAGGATGGTCCCACACTGTAACAGTCTTCCCGGCGAGGTGGCTGATGCCCCAAGCCTGTTCAAGAGGCACTTGGACAATGCCCTCAAAAACATGCTTTAATGTTTGCTTAGCCTTGAAGTGCTCAGGTGCTTGCACTCCATCTTTGAAGGCCCCCTCCAACTCAACTCTTCTGTTCTACTTATATCGCACCATACGTCTACTTCCTATCACATACACCTTCAAGCAAAAAAAGTGAGAAAAGGGAAATACAAAGGTACAAGAGTTAGGAAAAGGAATCAAAATAACAAGATCTTTGACATAACTTCTCCATTACTGTTTTTGGCCTGAGAATTAAAAGTGACAGGAAAGAAAAATAGAGATGAAGATGTGAATAAAAACCCATAGTCTATCTGCTACAACAAATACCTCAAAACTGCCACAGAGGCAAAAAACAGCACTTACTGAAAGCAAGCTCTGATTCAGTGGTAGATCCCTAATATTTATCTCCATTGACATGAAAAACATGAAAAGAGTCAGGTTTTTTCTTTCAGATTATCACATTTCTTCTTTACATTTTAACAACTTGAAAACTAATACGCAAGATGAGTGATTAAAAACTGATAAATACAACTGGTTATGAGGCCAGCAAAATCCTCTGGATTTGTGAAGTAATTAAAACAATCACTTAGCTTCTAGATAGCAACCTGAACAAGAGACAAGCACCAAGAACAAATGTATGCACCTTCTGAATTACAAAACAGGTATGCTAATTTCTACCAGACTCCTGATGCAAACAAAAGCTTGTTTCAGGCATCAACTAAATAGGAAATAACTAAGTTAGAAACAAGTGATAACACCACAGTGAATAGAGCACAATATTCCAAATCAGCTTATTTGAGTGCTTTTTATGTGTGTCATTTCATCTACGTTTCACATACTTTTTTTCTCATCGTCTGTAAATCTTCTGCATATTGCAGATGCTGGAGTATTGAATGTGTAACTGAGATGTGCAAGAACAGAAGGGTTTTATTTTGTTGTTTTTGTTGTCCACACCATCCCACCAGGTCAAGCTTACTGTTGAACTTTCTGAACGGCAGAGATGCATTTTACGTTAATTTCAGAATTGCCTTAGGCCAAATGCACAGAAGAAAAAAAGGAAAGAGCTGCCTCCATGAAATCACGCTAAGAACTATTATTTGGCTTCTATTCATCCCCAGAAAGTGCACCCCTTGTTTGGATTATGCTTTTATTATTAAGCATTTTACATGGATCCTGCCCCAATGCTTTGAAATCTGTCTGTTAGGACCATTTTTTCCCTCTATAATGCTTCTCGATTCTATATAGTAATCAACAGCAGAACATCTAATATATCAGTTGTCATAAAAATTGCTGTACTGCCATATGTGTAACCAGTAAAAGTCACCCGCTTCGCACATCTAATCCACATCACAAGTTATGCATTCTGAAATACACAGGCCAAATAAAAGAGCTACCATAAAGGCATAAATTACTTAACCCACACATTCCAAACGACAACAAATTTTGGCAAACATATTGCAAAAACATGAAGTTAATAAATAAAAATCAGACCCGATGATCTTTACAATAGGATAAGAAAAGTCTGAACTGTTCAGTTATAGAAAAACCTTGTATATGACATTTTAACCTTTTGCACTCTACTGGTTTTAACTTCTGTCATTTAGGATTTGTAGATGTTGAACTGCAGTAGAGATATGAAGATACTGCCTACAAATCCCAAAATCAAAATTACTATATCACATATATGTATAACTTTTATATATAGATATAATTTTGTTTATGATATCTTTTATATTTATGCAACTGGTGTGTTTTGGTTTTTATTTCTTCGTTTGGAAAGCTTCATTTCTCCAACTTCTTCAGTAGCTTAGCAGGCATATTGTATATATAAAAGTTTATAAAAGTTGCCACTTTTGTTACAATTCCCCCAGAAGTTTGGTATTTTGTAAAGAGGCATCTCTACCAGAAACCTTGTAACTAGCAGACTTCACAGAAACCAGTGCCACATTTCTCAGAAGCCTTTGAAGGATTTAGTAGGCCAGGAAGGTAGTTAGAATGTTTGTTGCTTAAAATTTTTTTGCAACAACAAACAAAAATGAAAGGCTGCGTTTTTAATTTCACACCGATATTCTCAACTTGTCTGTTATTATACACAAAACAAAAGGGCAATACAAGGCACCACTAAGTTGTAGGCACCCAACCAACACCTAAGGCTTCAGCTTCCCCTGCAGTTTGACCACGCAATAGGATTATTCTTTCAGTCTGAACAGGGAGGCAAACCCATCCACTGGCACTTGTCTACTAGAAGAACAGCACCTTCACAGCTAATTAACGTGATAGCTATCACATCAATCAATACACATGGCAGCCACTAGAAATATGACAGCGTATCATTACGGTGATAGATACCATATCAAACACAATATAGCAGAACTGATAGAGAAAGGGCTTTGCAGAAACTGGAGGCCTACACAAGCGTCCTTATTCTCCCCACACTGAGATCCCTTTCAGAGTAACGTAAAATAAATGTGCCAACCTCTACCCCCGTATTTCATTTTGTGATAAAACTGGGGAATTCTAATACTTAATATGTTAAATAGATAAGGAACATTTTTGTGCTTCGGGATTTAACAGAAAGACCACTACCACCTAACTTAGCACTCCGTGTTCTGCTATTTCTGCTTTTCATGGGCAAAATGTTCCTTGGAGGGATCAAAGTTACTGCGAGACCTGTTTTTCCACCGGCCGTTACCTGAAATCCTGTCAGCAGACCAGGGCTGAGTTTCTGCCTCCCTGTTCTTGCCCAGCTGATGGAAAGGCTTCCGAGAGGCATCACTGGGATGAGGATTTCATCACAAATCCCATCGGACTTTGGGGTACACGGATTATTGAAGGCACATCATACGCTGCTGCAAAATTGCAAAGCCTTTACAAGGAGCAGTCAATTTCTCTTACAAGACCCTGGACAGATGGTGGGATTTGACTATCACTAAATCAGCTTAGTCAAATACGTTATTAGTTCTCCAGCCCAATAATTCACTGTGTATTCTTAACGAAATCGCTGAATGGAAAGGGCGATGTGCCAAGCTTACAGTAAGTAAACAACAGCAATCCACTTTCCTCCAAGATCAGCCTCCTCCTGATGTTTATACAAATCACAGAAGACTGAGCTCCTTTTGAAAAAGCAGCTCATTACAAAACACAGAAGACCAAAATTTAAATTTCCTTTTTTGCATGTGCGTTTTCTACATAATCAAGCGTCTCTTGTTTTGTTGTGACTATGAAGGGACTCAGGCAAATCGTGGGGACAGACGAGTGCCTGCCACAGAGCAGCCACATCAAGGAACAAACCTAATGAGCTCTTAGGTATCTGAAGCACCAGGTCCCTCACTGGCTGGAGGTGCAGCACCTCCGAGGTAATCCCATCAGCAAGCGACGAGCACTTCACTCATGAGCACTGGCACCTAACGCTCCAGCACGGCTTAATGCTCTCCAGAAAAGATGCACGATTCTACTTTGATTTCTAAGAAGCTATCTTGAATCCCTGTTAATTCTCCTCCTAACAGCACAATGAACCAAGAGCTTTCATGGAATTACCAGATTTGTACCCAAGCGTTCATGGAGAGCTTTGTTTTTTTCAATGCGTAACCAAAACTAATTTCACCGGAGACAAGAGTCAGCCATATTTTACTAAGGGAAATTATTCTCATACAAATATTTCTGCTTGTCCTTGCAGTGACACTTCTCTTCCTTCATCACCATAAGGATGAAGCTCAGGAAGCAGAACTAACAATCATCACTGTGAGTGACAGGGAAGAATCACGGCTGGAACTGCCCCTCCATCAGGACGAGACTTTTCTGCACGCCCAGGGATAAAAAAAAAATGAATCCCAGATATTAGTATACGCTAAACAAACCCATTTAATACTGCTTGAGTTCTGAGCATGTGACACACACAAATCTAGGTGTGGCATTATTTTTAATACAAAATTTTGACTCAGCTTTTGAAATCCTAACATCCTGTGCTATTACATGCAAGGTCTCACTGTCATTAGCATGAGAGACGTGGTTGATTTTCTGCTTGAGTCAATACAATGAATAACAAGTATATTCTTATTTGTATTGAAATAAACACAGTATCCCTAGAACCTACTTACTTTCATAAATTATTGTCTGAAATATCGTCAATATTTCAAGTCCTCAATGAAAAAGAGAAAATAAAAAGCCATTTTAGCTCCACAGACAAGTACCACAATTTTCAATGCACGTGAAGATTTTTAATATTTATATGAGATATGTACAACCAATAGCTTGCAAGCACAGCACACAAAGGGATCCTCAAAACATTCTGAAAATTGATTCATTTTGTGATGTGACATGAGCCGAACGATGTTGAACAAACAATTTATTCCCCGTTTGGGACAGGGTATTTAGTTCATTCCTGACTTTTAAACAAATACGAGAGTCTGTGTGTATCCTTCTATGGTTAACTACGCTACTCACACACAGCAAGCCTATGCTCAGTTAGGTGGGTCTTCTCAAACACCTGGCAATTAACCCTCCTACATATGAGTCACAGCATTCACAGAATACTTTCTATATGAGCACCAAATGTTTACAAATGAGGCTGGCATATTTTATACAATCTTCACCACCTTGGCTGAGACAACAAAGTAGAGCTGTCATCATGTACAGAGTCACAGGCAGACACCCATTAAACAAGGTACCTGATTCCTTACTTCCCACTCTGGCTATGGCAACTTCACAATTTCACACACAGCTTGACATAAATGGAGCATCAATTCAGGAGAGTTGAGGCGTTCTACAAAAATTTTATGATTATTAGCTACACTTTTAACAAGATTCCCATAAATTCTAATGCATTCAAGTAGGCCACACTGTTTTCCACAGGAATCAAAAAAGTGCCGAATTCCTGGTTCTGAAAAACACAGACATCATCATAACCATGTCTAAAGCCGCAGCCCCTAGGGGATTCTGGAGGAGAAAAAAGGCACTGACTCCTTCCCTGTCTCCTTCAAGATGAGAAACATAAACAGAAGAGTCAATATGATGATGGTCCCAGTGATTATCAGAGACTATTATAAATGGTGCATTTGTACCAAGGGAAATTCTAACCTGCTGAAGTTTTTCTAACTGTCGTCAAAAGTATTTTTTTTAAATATCAAAATTAAAAAATGCTTTCTCAATGGAAGATAATGAAGTAGAATATATCCAACTGCCTCTTACTGGACATTTTCTTTCCAAACAAAAGCATTTTTACTTTCCCAAAATGAAATATTTTATATTTCCTTAAAAATATTTTAACAGAGGTTTATTACTGTCTCTATTTTTATTGTTAAGGCTTTTCATTATCTTCCGTTAAAAAACACAAACCAAAATTGTAATCAGTATTTACTATGCAAAGCAAGTGACACACTAGATCATCATTTCCAAGCAAGGTACTAGACTTACGGACCAGGTTTCTGCAAATTCTGAAACCAAAACAGGATGCATTTGCTTAATCTGAACCGCACAAAGAGGAACAAAATGTGCCAACGTTCAATTTCTGTATTTATTTCAGTTAGGAATTACTCCTTACCCTGCATCCTGCAGAAAGGACCTTCCCATTTTGTTATAAACAGTTGCAAAAATCTGGATGGCTTTAGCAATTTACCGTGTGCTGTTGAATTAGCTGGCTCTCATTTTGTTTTTAAACCAGCCATTTTCATACACAGTTTTATCTATGTATAAACCGTATAGCAGCAGCTGTTTGTCACCTTCACATATATTATTGATGAGAAAACAGACAGCTCACCAATTAGGGTGCCTGCTCTGGCCCCATCTCCAGGCTTAGCCTGAGGTACCGATGGAACAGCTGAAGTAAAAACTCAGTTTTACATTTCAAAGAAAGTTCAAAGGCAACGAGAACAGACTGCCCCGCAAAGGACACTGACAGTTTTATTTATCGCTGGAGAAGTTCATTTAAAGAGTAGACTAGGTGACTTACTCTGCATCATAATAAACAACTATGAGTTCACGTCCTGTTCAACGAGAAGGTCTACTTAGTTTTCTTTCAAGCCTTGGATTAAATCTATGAATCCGACAAAATGACAGTTTGAACATTCTTCCAACCCTAGTCACAGCTTAGTATCAAAGATACAGAGTCAAAAAATGGTCGAGATAGAAAGCAAGCAGTTTTAACTGGTTTTGTATTTAGATCACAGAAGCTCAGATCATAGAATCATTAAGGTTGGAAAAGACCACTAAGATCATCTAGTCCAACCATCTGGTGCTAGTGCAACAAGGCAGACCACGATATTTCTTAGGCCTGACATTGTCAATGCGAAATTAAAGGAAATACTAGAACTAAGGAAACCAGAATGTCTTTAGGTGGACGAACAACCTGGAGTCTTCTCTGCTTCCACCCAAATTCTTGGCCCATCAAAAAGCACCAACCTATTCTGTAAACACCAAGTATTTTTTCCACCATCTACTAGCCCTGTCTGAACTAAGTAGATTGACAGAATGTATCCAAGAGAAATTATCTAAAACAAAATATTCTGCTAGAGATTCATATTTCAAAGAAATGAATAGCAAACAAGCTTACATTGTATCTCCAGCCTTGTTTTATGAAAACTACATGGACCTTGTTTCCTGCATTGCTGAGTGTGAAACTGAATATCCCATGTTAAGAGACATTTATGGAGCCGTTAAGTCATAAGAGCTATACACATCTCACAGTAAGACTTCCCACTGAAAACATTCCACATTTTCATTATATAATAATGAAAAAGATCTGAGTTAAATCAGCACCACCAGAGAACAGAAATACTTCTCTTACCTCCATTTCTGTGCAGTGTAAACGGTCTGATTTATCTGCAATAAAAAAAAAAAAATTTCAGATCGAGTCAATGGACAAAAACCAAACATTTGACAAAATATTCTTTCTTCAATCACCCATTTCAATACAATTGCCATTCTACATGCATCAGAGAATTAACAACAAAAAGGTCCTGCCCTCTTTATTTGATCCTTCACAAAACTCCCTTTTAAGATGCGTCTTTAATGTTTGGCTTTATTATTTAAATTGTATGAATGATGCTCAGCCATGGAGGGAACATGAAAAACATGTTAGCTTTAATTAAGCTGGAGAAAATAATTAATTCAAGAAAAAAAAAATACCATTAATTCTCAGACTGTGAAAAAGCCACTGTTTCATCTGATACCATTGGGATATCAAAGAGTTGAACAACACCACCAAGTTCAAGAAAAATAAAGTAGAAATATTATTGTAATATTTTTCTAAGTCCTTCTTCTCAATTTTTGCCTTTCAGAAACACCACTTTGGAATTTATATAATACAGAAGAATTAAGTTTCTCAATAGTCTCAAACGGAACAATCTCAATTTTCTTGAAGACAAAACACTCTGGTGTAGAAATGCAAGTGCCTTGCCAGCTTATAAAAAGTAAGACTAGAATTTCACACCATATACCATTTCTCTAACAGTAGCAAGATTACCATTTCATATTAATAATTCACACCAGAATAGTCTGAAGTAATTTATTTTCTGCTTTATTTTCTGTTGGAAAATAATACTCAAGAAAACGAAATATTCCACAGAAATATATCCATTTCAAAGGGGAGCTACCCAAAACTTCCATTTCAAAACACGCAGATGGTTAATTTTCCTTCTTTTCCCTTGTTTTTTTGGGGATTTTTTTTTTTTTTGGCTGCATTGCACTCACACTGTTACACCTGCAATTTGCAGCGCTGGGCCTGACAGCACTCACCCCGGGAGCGTGGGACGCGATTCTGCATCCCCACACACTCAGAATTCAGAGCTGCACGTGGTGTCCAGGAGCATCTGCTCTGGGTGACGGCTGCTGAGCACCACCCAGCACAACCGAAGGCCCTCACGAAGTGGTCGGGGAGAGCCTGCGATTTGAAGCCCTAACTAGAAGGATTTGTTTTCATCAGATGGCCCGGCAAGCTGAAGGAAGCTCAACCAAGTGGTTAGCATAATATTTGCACAGAGGAGCGACCACGCTGAATCTGAATGGCAAAATCTGAAGGGTATGCAAAACTGTCAGCACTGGGGAAGTCACCTGCATAGAAGGACATTAATTTTTCATATTGAACTAGTCACCTTGCCTTTGAAACTAAAGGTTAAACACACCTTGAATGGATAGGGAACACCTAACTAACAGGGAAAGTTGTTTACCCTCGTTCTGAACTCTTGCCAGTGCAAGCTCAATGCTTAACGCTGGTGTCTGATTCCATCATGAAACACAGGAGAGTGACTTCGAAGGGCACCTTTTAAATGAAGTCTGCATCTCAAGAGGACTGGTGATGCTGGTTCATTCATGTCAAGATCCATGTAAGAGACATTTCTGGTGTTCAAAACAGTACGATTTGTGTGATTCTTAGAGATTATAACTGGGGAGATTCACTTAGGGTTGTTTTTTTTTTTAAATATTCCCATGACTATCAGATCTATGAGTATTAGGGGCTACTTCTGTGAAATTCAAATGACCGATGACCAAAACAACCTAACTCCACAATGTAAGGCAATTCACAGAAATGTAGTCAAGATGGGGAAAAAAACTTTCTACTGAAACGACAGCATGCATAATATTTTTTGAAATATTACTACTTCAGAAAAAACAGTGATTTTAAACCTACAACCACACCACAGGATACCAGTCCTCCAGTACTTGCAGTCACTGATAAATCATTTCAAGTTGCATCTCTCCCAGTCTGGTGGAACAGCAGTAACTCTTCACCAGATCCTCTCAGCAGCACAGACACAAAGCACCCATCGCTACACTTCAAAGCCATGCTGAGGTCCCACAAAGAGCCTTTGAACAGAGGTCTTAACCAAATCCTGAAGTACGAAACACACAAATCAGCCCCGACCAAAATAAACAATGTGAAAATTGTATTTATAAAGGGACAGCAAGAAACTCATCTCACAGCAACTTTGATAAATCTTCTTCGGTAAACTTTCATGAAAGCTGTTCCTAAAGGAAAACCACTTGAACCTTAGAAACTTTCCTTATTTCATATATGATACTATCAAAATTGACTAATGCTTTCAGAGCAAATAATTTTTTATTATAACTAACATAGAGAACCCATTAAGCTGAATTATTTATTCTCATTACTTGCCAACTGGGTAACACCACCAAAGAGCAACCTTTGTACCAGTACTTAAAAACCAACTGTATTGGTTTTTTGGTATAGGATTCCATATGCCAGGTAGGGAAAGGGAAGAAACATGTCGTTTAAGTCTCACACCAGCTCAAATGCACTGCAGATGGTATTCTAGACAGGTGCAAACTGCTGCCTGATGGACATCACTTTAATATTGTACTCTGCATTATGGTAACGATTTCACAGAATCATCGAATCATTAAGGTTGGAAAAGACCTATAAGATCATCTAGTCCAACCCACCACCAAGACTGCCCATTAAACCACTAAACCATGTCCTTTAGTATCTCACCCACCTGTTTCCACTCCAGGGACAGTGACTCCACCCCCTCCCTGGGCAGCCTATGCCACTGCATCACCACTCTTTCTGAGAAGTTTTTCCTAATATCTGACCTGAACTTCCTCTGGCACAACTAGAGGCCATTCCCTCTCGTCCTATCGCTGTTACCCCAGAGAAGAGGCCGACCCCCTCCTCACCACAGCCTCCTTTCAGGCAGTTGTAGAGCGTGATGAGGTCTCCCCTGAGCCTCCTCTTCTCCAGACTGAACAATCCTAGCTCCCTCAGCCGCTCCCCATTAAGACGTGTGCTCCAGATCCTGCACAGCTTCGCTGCCCTTCTCTGGGCACGTTCCAGGGCCTTAATGTCTTTCTTGTAGTGAGGGGCCCAAAACTGAACACAGCACTCAAGGTGCGGCCGCACCAGAGCTGAGTACAGGATGATCACCTCCCTGCTCCTGCTGGCTGCACAATTTCTGATACAAAATTTACCTTACCATTCCCTACCCCTCTGTGTCTTGATTCCAACCACACGCTTAGCAGATTTCCCTGACCTGTTTGCAATGACTTATGAACTAATAAGTTCATAAGTTTCCTCTGGAAATTTCCCAGATTACTAAAGACCCAGGCATTAACAAGACTCACCCAAGAAACACACACTTTCTTCAATCTATCAAGACTGAACTGAATTTGTTTTTGGGTGGCCCATGCAAGTCAGTTTACTCATAAATGCTAGGAATAGAACTTTCTTCTCTTCAGTTGACATGACTGAAAAAAACAGAAACTTCTAAACATAGCCTAAGGGTCACACTTTCCTAATTTGCACTGGGAGGAAAAAAAATTTCCCTGTAAAAAGTCATAAAACCATCTCTGTTTGCTGTCTCTGTCTGCAGGCAGCATTAAGTGTTTATCCAGTAAATAGGTGAAGGTTTACACAGTCATTTCAGCTGCTGCTTCTTCACATAGATCCATACTTCTCCACACTTCACCACCATCCAGCTTGCTGCTAAGCTGTGCAGTGTTTTCACCATTCTTAATGCCAAAATTCATATTTCAACAGTATTTTTCCATGACAGCTTTCCAATAGTGACTAATGCATTCATTACCAGCGAACAGCGTAACTCGAACTGTCGCGACAACTTCAATTTATAAACAAGCTACAGTTTGGGAGATCATATGATCTTTCACTCATCGGTCGTTGAAAAGCAAAAACTGTTCGTTTTTTGCAAGAAGCAAAAAGGCTTAAATTGGAGGTTTCCTGTACGTCTGAAAATAGTCTTCAAAGAGACATATACGCCATGGAATAACAACAACAACAACAACCCCTTGAGCATTGTTTTTCATTTCTCAGAATTTCTACTTGAAAATTATTCATATTTCAAACCCCAGCAAGTGGCGTCAGGCCAAGCTTCCATCAAGCATTAGGGCACTCTGACTCATCCCTCAAGGCAGGAGCTTCAGGCTGCTGTTTAGACAAGGAATAATAATTACCTTCACATAATCTCTCAGAATGCTGTTTAAAAAAAGACTGTACTGCATTTATCAGTAGCCCGTGCTTCACAGAAGTACAATTTCCGTGCCTTCCAAGGATTAACAAATCACAGTTCGGGATCTTCACAGATTTAAAACCAAACAGCAAGCATATCTTGTACTGCTGCCAATATCAAGAAGCACACAGTTAGGACTTCATTTTAAAACTGAAGCAGATAACCCAGCATGTTAAAGAGGACTGATGCAGGCTATTCGCAAGGAAGCAAAAGCATCTGCACTCCACTGCCCAGTGACAACATGAACTACCAAGTCAACGTTTGCGATTTGACACCACAGCCACAGGGCTGCTGCTTCCACTACAAACAGCTTAAGAGCCTCAGAGCACCTTTCTGGTGCTCCTTCAATGTCCCCAGTTCCTCTGTATGGATCTGAAAGCACTGGCTTGATTTCAGAATCAAGATTGTCAGCACTGATGATGTTCCAACAACTGTGTAGCTGACGCCTGCTTTAGCAACAAGCCTGAAAGTCATTTTGTGTTGAAGATTAATATCTGCTTATATCTCACAGCCTATTTCTGTGGGTTTTGGGGGAACTAAACCTACTACTTCCACACTAGTAGACCTCAGGTGGCCTCAGGAAAGACAAGGCACTGCCCGTTCAAGGATAAGCTGAATTTGTACTTGCTTTCTGGCTTTCAAGTCTTCAAGAGGCACTGTACCTGCAATAGTAGGAGGCTTTTCCCTGCCCTTAACAGAACAAAGAACTCATTTAATCACCTGATTGCAGGAACTGCAGCATTCACTACCAAATCCGACAAGATCTTCAAACCAAGAGTCAAGATTAGCACCAATAAAAAAGAAAGGAAAAGGATGAAGAAAGCAAGGGCAACCAAGCAACATGAAATGATGAATACGTAAAGAACTGGATTCATAATTAGATGGAGAGGAAACAATGATGTAGCAGGAGTGAGACAGACTTCCAGAAGAGGGTGAATATTACAAGATAAACAGAGATGAAAAAAAAAATAGGACAGACAAATCTTGGGTTAAAAAAAAAGGTCAAAATGGCAAAGACAAATACATGTAAAGCACAGGCTAGAACTAAGAGCCACCAGGCTGCAAGGAGGAAGGTCAAGAAGACTGAGAACACGAGGAAGAAGATTGGTTTAGGAGAGGTAACAGGAGACCTCTCAGAGTGACTGCTTTTAAGAAAAACACTTAGGCCTTGAGGATCAACACATCCCTCCTTTAAACTATGTAATTAGAAGATGACAAGAAATGAGGTGAGTCTTTACAGCTCATGGCTTTTTGCATCTGACTTATGCATCAGCCTCCAGGTGATGATTTGGAAATGGTATGCCTCACTTTTCAAACTGGGACAGGACAAAAGACAGAAAATTCTCAGAAAGTACAAGGAAAAATCTTGAGAGGTTACAGAAGGAGGCCAGAACTTCCCTTCACTGTGTCAATCTTTTTTCATCCCTTCCTTTTTCTCCATTCAACCCAGATTCACTATAGTTACTCCTCACTTTATACAGTCGTAAGTAATCCTCTATACCTTGTACAAAAGAGGTAACGATTGGCAGGTCTGCTACATGGTTACATTTTGTAATAAAAATTATTTTAAAATAATATTCTTTAATACCAAATTAACAAACCCACAAATCCACACTGTGTGAATGCTACCCTCTATGGTATGATACAATGATTACTCATTGTCTTGTTCTACTTCTACCCTGCACAAGGTAGCTGGCTCTGGTCACTGGGCAATTCTTTCTGCAGTCCACTGCTCAGCCACTATAGCAAGCCTGTATGTCTACCATGGGATCAAGTCAGTTTTTGTTATTCTAAGATAAATACTGTGGTAGATGAGCATCTCCGAGTGCTGCTCAGCTCTATTGTAGCTGCCATTCTCTTCTGCAGACGCCTATTTAAGTACAGATACTACACTGACTCTTCTCTGGCACGTCCAATTTTTCCCCAAAACTGCATGAATATGCACTCAGAGTTCATACATCTCAAAAAGCTTTCTTTACCTTAAGTTACTCTAGTTGCATTTTCATTCCTCCGGGAGCTATCCACTCGCTTGCTGGTCCAACAAGCATGTGTGCTTCTGGCAGGATGCAGACTCCGCTGAGGCCACTGGGAGCTTCGAGCAGGTTACAGCTTTCCTACACTGATACCACAGCACAGCTGAATCAGCTGTGAGCTTTTACCAGCTGTTCATCAACCCTCTCAAGTGGATGGAAAAGTAGACCTCAATTTTCCTCTACCTTGGCTATGTCTGCAGCCTTGTATTTACACTGTACAAACTGACTCATCTTTTTGTTGCTCTTCAAGTGCGCAGCAATAAAATTCAAGAGCACACTCACAGCTCTCTGTGTGTCACGCAAAATAGCTTGAGGTTTTATCAGGAACGGAACAATAATTGTTCTGTCTCCTTACCGGATCCAACACTGTAATCTAATAAATTAATTCAGAATCAGAAAGTGAACACTGCAGTTTTCTTCTGACAGAGATGATGAAAAAGCTCCCCCACTTTTCTAAGATACATTCATTGTCAACAGGGATCCAGGATGCTATGTGACTTTGATCCTCTCATTGCCTGACACACCACAACACACCTGCTCCAACCTTGGCAAGGGCAGTCACACTCCAGTCAGGCTCCTTCAGCGTGCTGCTGTGGGTCAGCTTCACTGCCTGTCGCCCTGACACCATCATCATCCCTGAACTGCCCCATTAAAGGCTGCTCTGTCGCACCACCCACGGCTACCACCTTCATTTTCAAAGCCTTTCTCATGCTACCCTACTCCTACCCGTCACCTCTCACCAGGTACTACGTGGTCAACTGCCACGTCCAGCCAGCCCCTGAAGCTGGACTCCATGACCCACGACTTTTTACTTTAAGTCATTATGAATATCCGAAGCTCACAACTTCTCCACATTTTTTGCTCTGAAGTTTTCACAGAGAGCCTACCCAACTCCCAGTGCTCCAGCATCAGTCACAACTGGAAGCCTTCCGGACACTCTCATGTACTAGGAATTACTCTAATGGAAGAACACTTGGCAAGAATGATGCCGAAGCTTTTGCTGCTTCACAGATAAGCAGAGCAAGCGAGCAGATATGAAGCATTAACCCACTGAGGCCCTTCTCCACTGTCTAGAGCCATTTTCTTCCTACCTTGACCTCCACCATTAATAGACATATATATACCTCAAAACTGTAGCAAGAGATGGTGAGGCTCAACACATCGACCCTTACTATCTTTAAACACAGAAGTTTCTGAATATCCTTGGACAAAATCTGTATTCAGAGCATAATTGTTAATTCTGGAAGCGGAATTTACTTTAGCAGCATTCACAGCAGTGCCTGTTTTGAAATTTAAACAGCAAACACAGCTACTCCCACCCATTATCTTTCAAAAGGGTCAACCAAATTAGAAGGAAAACGTCAGGACAATCATTTTCTTCTGAAAAGCCTGCCTATTTTTTCCCAAAAACTCTTCAAGAGACAGATAGATGGGAATGTCTTAAAGCCCAGAAGCTACATTTGCATTTATTCGCCTCTATTTCCCCACACTGCCTTCCAATAGCTGGGCACACAAAGAAGAACATGCAATCACTGTCACTGCCAACACTGTGTAAGCTATTCCTCTCCAGCACGTCTCACCCTGAGCCCGCCGAGACCCGTGAAAGCCACCATGCAGCCAACTTCTCTGTGACGTCTCTGGCCCAAAGCAGGAACACCCCCTGCGCTACACCCTCCCTCTGGACACCTGGCAGCTCTCCCAGAGAACATCCACAAGGTACTTAACGCTGACAAAATCAGCAGCAGCTTCCCTCCGTGCCCTCTCCCGCAGGGCTGGAGCAGAGTGCCAGGCAAGGCCCACCGCCATGGCTGCAGTGGGCGCCCACAGGAGGGAGGGAAGGCTGAGGAGCACTGCCTGCGCGCAGGCCCCAGCTGCTGAAACTTGCTTTTTCCAAGGTTGTTCATCCCCAAAATTGTTTCCCTGAGAAGGATGATGTCTGGCCAGGGCTCACAGAAGGTCAAAATGGCAACACAGCTTCTAAGGAGCAGCTCCTGTGACACCTTGTTGCAGCTAAGCACTGGGCACCCATCACACAGACCCATCATTCCTCCTGGTGCAGGTTTCCTACTCCCGGATCTATCGCTTCATTACTGCTTCAGGTTTAAAAAGCCAAACCACCACCACTTGTAAGCACTGCTCCTCAAGGAGCGGGCTTGAAGGAGTCAAAACCACACGTTTACATCAAACGTTTTAACTCATTCAGAAGTTATTTTTTATTGCACCTGGTACTTCACTAGATGCCACTGCAAGCCTGCTTCATATAAATTGCAAGTAAAACATCGAAGACAAAAACATCCATTAGGTAAAATACTTTCTACACTGTATCTGCAATTTCATCTTGGGTATTTCTAAGCAAGCCACATTTCTGTGGTATTTTGATGTCAGACGGTTGCAATGATTCATACTAAGATGACCGCAGTCATCTCCTCGCTTTTTGCATGCTCAGGTTTATTTCTTCCTCGCTCCAGTTCTGGCAGGGCGATAATGTTTGCAACACACTGAAAACGTCGCTCCCTAAGTGTCCCTAAAGCAAACTCCATGACACGGCTGCATTTGCTCTTGAATTAGCCTGAGCTCTGCTGACAGGCGTGACTGATCACATCGTTCTCCACAGCCCCAAACAAAGCCCGAATGTTCGCTACCCAAAGGCGCCATTCTTTGGGGACTCCTTTATTTGCCCACACAGGATTCTATGTGCACAGACACAGAAACCAACAGCCAACGTTTGATTCTGTGAATCACCCAAACCTATGCACCAACCTACAGCCATACATTTTTTAAGCATTGCTGTAACCAAATAGTTTTGCAGCTCGGAGTGTTAACCCACAGAACCCCCACTGCTCTAACAAACCTTCTGACACAGCCACTTAAACCCACGTTGTCTGAGACACGAAGGCAGAAAACAACGACCAGGAATCCTTCCTGATCCTCCCTCGCCAGGGATGCAGGTCAGGTAACATGAATGCTGACATGAAAGCAAACAATTGGGTGATGTTTCCATTCTGAATCTTTCTTACTTCTATTTAACCTTAACCTAAGTGATTAAAAAATAATAAGATAATAAGTGTTAACAGACTCCGTAGGTAAAATCAAGAAGATTTGAAAACAGTTCTCTGATTCTGATTAATAACAGGGATTCAGTGTCAAGGTTGTTTTTCTGCCCTCCATATCAGCGAAACTTATCTTTGTTTCCTCCCTCAAGGACATTTTATTCAATTTCTGGGTATTTTTAGTTGGAATTTCAAGCACTGTGAACCAGGAAACTGACTCACAAGAAAAGGGTTTGGAAACATACCACCAATTTCTACATGATCAGTACTTCTAAGATAACTCTAATTTCTATCTCAAGAGTAAAATTAACGTGTCCAGACAGCTGCAGGGCCCGTGCTGCTGCATACAGCTCCCCAGCCATGGCACCAGGGCAGCGCTTCTGACGTTCTCGCTGCTTCTAAGCAGAACGTGCGAGTGCTAAAACCAGTATCCGAGAGGCTTGGGATGAAATTGGGTCACAACGCTCATTAATCATCACCTAGGGACACTGTGGGGAGCAGTAAGGAAAAGAACTGGAACAGCCCAAAAGAAACCAAAAGGAAGCAAGCTGGCCGCCGGCTCTTCAACACAGCGCATTATCAGCACTCACTGCATCGTGAAAATGACTGTTTCCAATGGAAACCTGCTACAGGCTCCACAAACCAACCAGTAAAAGCCCCTTGACCGGAACCATGCTGGTTTCATGCTGTTGACAGTTACTCCTACAAACACACAGAATCCTTTGTAAAAGCTCAAAGGCTGAGCAGTGCTTTGCCCAAGTGTGCTCAGAGCTACAGATGGCGGGGAGCTGAAGGCAGGACCCCAGGAGGAATGCAAAGTCAGGCAGGGCTGGGATCGCCCAGCACAGGACAGCTGGCAGCAGGCTCCCTCCTGCCTCCTCACCCAGAGGAGCCTGAACTTCACACACCGATACACCCAACACCCTCCTACAGGCCACTAACACATACTGTAAGAGGAAACAGAATATGCCATCAAAAGTAACAAAGAAAAACATGTAATAAATCAATGCACTTCCTACAGCCGAAGAGGGAGAGGAAGGAGTCTGATAACATCTCAAAATCCATCAGTAAAAGCAGCACACAGCACGCAGGACTTTGTTCTGAGAGGTGCAGCTCCCTTCCTTGGGAAAGGGTTTCCCCAGCACCTCTGGGTGCTGGGCTGGTGTTTTCCTAACATTACAAGAACCTCATTTTTAAATAAAAGAGCGCATCAGATCACATTTAAATGGAAATCTCTTTGACTCATTCTACTGGTGGAAGGAAAGCAGGGCCCCTCTTCCATCCTGTGTGTCCTGATACCCGCAGTACCACCAGCTCCAGACTGGATTACCGCAAATCTCTGCAGAAAGACTTCAGAGGGGCACCCAGCTAAGAGGCTCCATTAATTCCTAATGCCCAGCGTAACATCCCTGCTCTCACTGCTGAGGGCTCAGCACTCCCATTTTGCGATCTGCCATCACGCTCTGCTTCACAGAACCCTCAAATCCCGCAGTCCTCTTCTGGAACACCCAGCGCTGCCTGGATTGCTGCTGGGCCGCACCGCTGTGCCCACCAGCTTTGCCGGCTGCTCAGGGATCAAGCTGTGTGCGCAACAAAATCTCTCTGCTCATCATCGGGAGCTCTGGAGCGGTTGGCACCGGACACGCGCCCCTCTTGTCCTTCCAACACGCAATACATCTATCTCCCAGGCCATCAGAGGGGAATGCACAGCCTCCGGTGCGCCTCGCAGTGTGCCTGACGCCAGCACTGCCCTACACGGCCCCGTTCCTGGCGGGTGATGCTCAGAGCCCCGCCATGTCTCGGCCCTATTTCGGACGAGGCACAGCCCGGGGACCCCCGGGGCAGCCGCGCGGGAGCCCACAGCACCGCCACCCCGCCCGAGCCCTTACATAACCGCAGGGCACGCAGCCCCCCGCCCGGCTCGGCCTTACCTGCGGGCTGCGGGCGGCAGGGCTCGGCCTGCTGCAGGGTGACGGCCCCGTCCCGCCACACGCGGAGCTGCGCGGCCGCCCCCAGCCTCCCCGCGGGGCTCTCCCGGCGGCGGGCGCGGGCCCGCAGCCCGGCGCAGCACTGGTAGCAGACGGCCCACGCCTGCTCCTCGTTGATGGGCTGGTTGTACAGCCGCAGGATCTCCTCCAGCGTCAGCGCCTCCGGCTGCGCGCCGGCCCCGCCGCCCTCCTCCTCTTCCTCGGCGGCGGAGGGGCGGGAGGCGCCGGGCTGGGGCTCCGCGCCGCGCTCCCCNCACGGCCCTGCAGCGGCACAGCACGGCACGGCACCCGTCCACGGGGGCTGAGGTCAAATCCCCCGCTGGGGTCACAGCCTTCTCTCCCCGCGTTAGGCACAAACAGGGATGCGGCGTTGGCATCGCCTCATCCTTGGGCCACAGTCGAAACAACTCCAGAATGCCCTCTCCGGACATTTAAGCAACTGCACTGCCCTACATCTCCCTTACAGGTTTCACAGAAAGCATCACTGGATGGAGCCCCGTGCTTAAAGCTGACGGAGGGCCGTGGGGCCCTCACAGCACCAGCACCCGGTGCCACACAGCTCTGAGCCGGGAGGGAGAGATGGGCCTCCAGGGCGGGAGCCGGGCTGGAGATTCCTTGGGTGCACAGAGGCCTGAGAGCAGCACTGTGCGACCTGGCCAGAGACAGACCTGCCTCCCACACGACTGTGGGAGCTGATGGGCCTGGTCTTGAGCGCCGGAGGGGTAAAGCCCTGCCATCACCGCCAGCATCTCCCCCAGCGCGTCCCATGTAAAGCAGCACTTCACTCATGGAAAAGTAATCTGCCTGCTGTAAATCAACCTACATTAAAAGCAAAACAAAAACACAAACACACGCATGCATTTCTAACATTCTTTCCTTGAGTATTTTACAGTTTTACCCAGTGTAGGTAAAAGGCAATTTTCCCCTCAGCACCCCCCTTTCCTCTGAAATACGAAGGCGGTAAATGACACGACAGTATTTTGCAGTGCCCCCTCCTGCACAAGCAGAGTACCGCATGCTGGGCAGGCAGATCACCTCCGGTCCCCCAGAGCCACATATTGTTCAGTTTTGCTTTTAACTGCACAGAACGTGGGTGCTTTCCCCCCCTTACAGTCACACACACGAGTGTAACAGACAGCACTGCAGCCAAGACACAACCAGTGCTCTAACAAAGCTATTGTGTGCAGCCCTGTCGAGCATCCAACACGATCCAGCCTTTCAAATTGCATCAGGCACAATGAAATCAATGGAGAAATTGTACTGCCTGAAGTTTTGATCAGGGTTCTTTACGCTAACAGGCAAAATAATACATTTTGAGGTAATTATTTCAATGTTTGTGTTGCAAGCTTCTCCGGCATTACTCACAACCTTTCATCCAAGCACCAGCAGACTTCAGTCTTGTAAGCAGAACAAAAGGAGGTGGACATAGACAGTCAAAGATAAGAAACAGCTTCTGTAGAAGCAATTGACTGCTTTCAAATTTTTCAGCATCAAAAAGAGATGGCCAGAGTTCCCACGGTGAAAGACACGTGAAGCAGAGAGGGCATGGTTGCCCTTTCTCAAAGCACAGAGGCTAAGAGACACTCAGCAAAACCAGCCACACGCTTAAGACCACCAAAACCACAGACAGATAATTAAGTGTGGATGAGAGCATCAGAATCTGACAAAATCAGAACTGCTTATTAATCAAAATGACTTCTAAATCAGAAGCTTACTAAGTCTGGCTGTCAGAAACCGCCGAGCTGTTACAGAGACGGGCCTCTACATAATTTCATTTTTTTCCTCCAATCATCCACTATGTTGTCAGGGAAAAGGCATGAAATAGACAGATGTTATCAAACCCAGCACAGCTATTCATATGTTTGAGTGTCCAAGTCTTAATTTTAAACAAACAAACAATCCATAAGCTATTATATTCCTAAATTAACAAGATTACCAATACCTGACTGACTGTTCCTAGAAGACGGACTTCAAAACTATTGCTAGCCCCAAAAGAGGCAGAAAATGTTACACTGAGGAAAAGAAGCATACATGAAAGTCAGTATCTCTGGATCTCAGTCATTCATAAAGAACACGCTGGACACCACCAATGTAGAGGTAAAGCAGACTATTTTCTAAATGAATTCTCACATTAATTCAGAGCTGCAGAAGAGAAACCAGTACTGCATGTATGAACTTTAGTAACTCGACCAACGTTCCTGTAAGTATTAAAAGTAGCTTTTATTAAAATAAAAATAAATTCTCTTTATAAATACAATCATTACTGTGTACACAATTCACTACACACCACTGTATTCAAAATCAGTGGCATTTCTGTAAAATCCAATCTTTACTTGCATAATTTCTTAGGCAAATGCTTTATTTTGCCTATCTAGAGAACTATGAATGATCTCGTTTTTTCAAAGGACGGAGCGGTATTTACAAGCAAACATGATCCAAACAGCACATGCAGATTCAGGGTACGTAAACACCCGTACACGAACGGCGAGTCGCACTTGGTCGCCCCTACAACAGATTATTTCTTCACAAAAAGGAGACCTGTGACAAAAAAGAAAACCAAGAGTAATAATAAATATCACTAAGCTATTACTAGGAGTTTCATCTACGCACGTGCGATTGCTTGAAACATGACTGACAGTTAACTATGAGCATCCTAAATCTGCCAATACAAATAATAATACAGTTTTGTAGGAGAAGGGCTGTTGTGTTGGCGGAGAACAAGATCACCACTGACCACTTTAAACAAGTGCAGAGGAACTAAAAGAACTGTATTTCAGAGGGAAAAAAAGGACACGCTCCTCATCCTTTAGTTTAACCCATCAGAAGTCTGTCATCACTGAGCTTGCTCATTTAACACAAAGGCTGTACTCCATAACCCATTCATTACATACACCACGCAACTCTCCTTCCAGTTCTTACTTCAGGAAATTGATTTTCTTTAAACTTCACTACCACAAAACAAAAGAGCTGCAATTCATAATTAAGCATTGCTACCTGGTAATTTATACTTAGTCTTACTGAAGACATGTAGCAAATGCTCTCCTGGCATTTCTGTAGACGAAATGGATAGGAAAGCCTTTAAATGTGTGACCATCGGGTACTGCTCTTCTTACAGCATCCTGAAACTCCTCATTTCCTGCAGAAATACTTGTCGTACGTTCCAGCTCATAGGCTGCTAATGCTGGCGACAACAGGTAGGAGAGATGGTCATCCCAAACAGTAGAAAGGCCAACGTCCTGTAAGGCAAGTCACAGCATGATGACAATCATGAAGAATGAACATTAGGATATTAGTAAGTTTGCATACTGTATAGATTCAAATAAATCCATGAGCAATCTGTAACTTGTTGTTAAATCCAGGAAGCAGTAAAATACAGATACCGATTCACACACCAAACTAGAAGAACCAAGAATCAAACACCACCAACGAAATTTCTCGATAAATGTTTCATATTAAGTCAGACTAGACTAAAACAAGACTAGCAGAGTTGAAACTATGTATTCTAGCTACAGTATCTTTGGAAGAAATTTAAGGACTACAGTTAGTGCTTATACAGACAGCTGAAATATGGGAAAGCTCAACTAAGATCCACCTCATATTCTTGTAATGTCTCTTGGAAGTTACTTTGAAAACAATGCACAAGTCCCCAAAAGATGTACACACACACGTAGATGCACTTCCCTTCTCCCATTCCACAAACAGAAAAATCCACCACTTGAGTTTATGAAATTCATACTCAGAATTATTTGCCACTCTAAGGTTGAGCATTAGGTGGTAACAGAGCGTTTAAAAAGTAAAATAAAGGGGAGAAGGAGGAACAAAGGGGAAAAGAGGGAGGGAGAAATTCTGATAAAAGATGAAACTAACTTCTAGAAATATCTGCTAGTTCTGTAAAGCATTGAGTAAAACCATGAAAGCTGAAAACCTGCTTTTACTGAGGGACAAAAAAAACAGAAAAAAAAATTGTGATGGATAGCTCTGCCCACTGATAAACAGATTTTATCTTTTTAGCTCTTTGACAGACCACTCATAAGTAGTCTGCAGATGCCAGTAAGCCAAAAATCACAGACCTTGAAGGAGAGCCAAAGGCAGGGTGGAATAAGCCCATATGTGACTGCAGAATTGCCACTGCAAATAGTATGACACCTAAACTAGCTCGGTACAGTCATCCCAATTGTTTTTTTCAGTTACTTCAATTTTAACATACTGTGTTTCTGCAAAAGCTGATGGAAAGCACACTGCAAAGGCACGCACATTTACATTGCAAACAGCTATCCAAAACAAGTCCACAGTAAAAACATGCACCTTTATTATCTCGATAGATCAATGACAATTTTTAAACAAGATTACCTTCCTGTGTTCCGAGACCAGTACTCTCAGCTGCAATTCTATATCATTGCTTGCTACTGCAGCATCTACTGCGGAAGCGCACAGAGGAGGAAAAGGAGGAACTGAAGATGCTGTTCCAGGAGAACACACGGATTTAATTGCTTCTCCACTCATGGGCTTCCATTTAGACTCATCATGCAGGTCAAACACACAGACCTCCACAGCGTCAGAGGGCTGACAATTTCCGTAGAACTTCTGATGGTTGAAGACACAACCGATTGTGCGATAAGGATACAATGGCTTGGGTTGCTCGGCTAGCGGAGGGTCATCAGGGTTGATGGGTCTGTGGATGTACCTGATCAAAAACATTCAATTTTTTAATTAATACACCTTATATTTCATCATGCTACAAATATTTACATGGGACAGAAATAAGTTGTTTCTCCTCTTAAAAATTTAATCAAAATTTATTAACAAATTTCCCCCCCAAAATGGCATTCTTTATTTACAGAAAAGTAATTATACATATTTTGGAAATGTCACATAGAATGCAATAATAAATCACTTTTTCTTCCTTAAATCTAGAAAAGTAAGCTGATTAATCAAGCAGATGCTCAATAGCTATTAAATTTTCCAACAACATGCTCATACAGCTTCCACACTATTCATCGCATTTTGAGAAATAAAGCTCAAAATGCTAATCACAGCTTACACAATCACTGGCGAAACATAACTGCTTATTTTCAACACTGGATATTAACCAGGTCTTTTCTCAAAGCCAAAAATTTTACATACAAGTATATGGTCCCACTGGACTTCTACCAATGCAACTTGAAGCTACGTATTACGTAGCTACGTATTTTCTCCTGGAGAAGCTGACAGCCCATGGTCAGACAGGGGTACACTTCAGTGGAGAAAAACTGGCTGGAGGGCCAAGCTCAGAGGGTGGTGGTGAATGGAGTTAAATACAGTTGGTGGCTGGTCACTAGTGGTGCTTCCCAGGGGTGAGTACTGGGGCCCATCCAGTTTAATACTGTTACTGACAATCTGCATGAGGGGATTGAGTGCACCCTCAGTAAGTTTTCAGATGACACCAAGTTGGGAGGAAGTGCTGATGTGCCTGAGGGCAAAAAGGCCCTACAGAGAGATCTGGATAGGGTGGATTGATGGGCTAAGGCCAATCACATTAATTTCAACAAGACCAAGTGCCGGGTCCTGTGCTTTGGCCACAACAATCCCATGCAGTGCTACAGGCTTGGGGCAGAGTGGCTGGAAAGCTGTGTGGCAGAAAAACATCTGGGGGTGCTTGTTGACAGCCGGCTGGACATGAGCCAGCAGTGTGCCCAGGTGGCCAAGAAGGCCAATGGCATCCTGGCCTGCATCAGAAATAGTGCAGGAACAGGGTTAATTATCCCTCTGTACTCGGGTTAATTAACAGAGTTAAATAACCTCTGAACAGGGTTAATTAACAGAGGTTATTATCCCTCTGTACTCGGCCCTGGTGAGGCTGCACCTTAAATACTGTGTTCAGTTTTGGGCCCCTCACTACAAGAAAGACATTGAGGCCCTGGNCAGGCTGACGGTTAGACTCAATGATCTTATATGTCTTTCCCAACCTCAGCGATTCTATGATTACAAAAATCATGTTTCCAAAAGCATTGCTTCAAAATACACTAAGAAGTATAATGGTACGCATCAGTGCTGAGAGTGATCCATAAACAGGAAGTTCTTCTCACTGAAGTTCTGAGCTGGTTTTTTTTTTTTTTTTTTTTTGTGGTGTAAAAACTGAGATTGAGTACCATTCTACGCACTTGAGCAACAGGACACACACAACAACAAAAAGGAAAAGAATTAACAAACAAGTTTAAGAACACACAGCAACATACATTTAATATGACTCAAGTGAGAGAGGATTTCAAAGAACTTGCAGAGATTTCTGCAGGGAAACAAAGTAATGCAACACTGATTTCATAGACAAACTAAGATTAAAAAAAAAAATATGGGCTCCTAAACAATCCTGTCAGATTTCATCTCCTTCACAAATGACAAACACCAACTGCCCTAAGATGCAAAACAGTTACTACACTGTATTAAAATTACAAACTGATGAAATATTTCACCTCACACTCAACCATGTATTCTCCAAACAGCAGCAGTACGCAGAACAAAGATTCAAAGACAGAAAGTCTCCTAGATACTTAGTTACAGGACAGGACAGAGAGACAGAAAACACAAAAACAAAAACCAACAACAAAGAAGCAAAACACAAAAAACAGAATCACCAAAACAACTACAGAAACCTCAGTATACATTATTTATTTTCTTATTTTCTTTTTACTCACCTATGTCCCGTTAAGCTCTCCCAAAAAGTAATTGTTCCATCAGTTCCACAAGTCATTACCCAAGTGTGGGGGACTCCCTTGGCTTTTGTTCCTACACATACAAAGGCTTCCAATCCATAGCCAAGAAGAAGACTGCACAGAAGGTTAGCATGATCTTCACAGTCACCCTAGACAGTAAATGTTTGTAAGTTTGTTTGGGTATCGGGCATGGCTAAAAATATTAGAGCAAGAAAATAATGGTATTTCTCCAATTGTTATCTGACAAGACACATTTCCCCCCCGTTTACCTGAAGCATGCATGGGAAGTCAGGATTTTAAGGTTTAAAAAAGCTAAGCATCTTGATTCCCTTTGTACATAAACTACATTGAAGCGTATCTGGCTTTTACAACTTCCAAGACTGTTAGAAGACTACAGCAGAAAAATAATATCTATGCACACACTGTAGAAAATCTAGGCAGTAACCTATGTGGTATGCTACGCTTGCCTTCTTCCCTACTATTTAACATGCGTCTATTTAAGAGCACCTTAAGTAAGCTATTTGCAACTGGGAATTCTCTGAAATAGATTGCATCCACCTTTTGCAGCCTGTTTTAAATGACTAACTTCAGTTGGAACATACCAACTGTAAGGTGTCAGTGCAATGACTGTTTTCACATACCTTGTTTCTACATATGAACGCAAGAAGGGTGCACCACTGTTCTTGTTTGCCACCACCTCCTCCAATGACGGGAGCTCTTTCGTAACCCATGACACTGACAAATCGCGCTGCTTGTCTAGGTGTGTCTAGCAGCCGGCCTGCTCGAAGGGGTCTGACATATGAACATACCAGACGGTTTACTCCATTTTCATCCTGAACATATTTTAAAAACAAACAAACAAACAAACAAAAAAAGGGTACTGTTAAAACTTCCTGAAGCAATCCAGACCTACTGTTTATCCTCAGTGAAGTGAGAGCTTCCTCCATTCTGGCTGTACCAGGTGTGTTCAGTAGCAGTGTCAACTTCCACATAA
This sequence comes from Penelope pileata, assembly GCA_013396635.1. Taxonomy (NCBI): domain Eukaryota; kingdom Metazoa; phylum Chordata; class Aves; order Galliformes; family Cracidae; genus Penelope; species Penelope pileata. The sequence continues at coordinate 701,229 of WBMW01003037.1, forward strand.
GGGTGTGGTGGGCCCATCCCACTACTGAACACATCTGGTACAGCCAGGATGAAGCTGGCACTTCACTGAAGGCAAACAGTAAGCATGGATCACTTCAGGAAGTTATTTCCTCATCTGTGCCAGGAAAACTGCTACTTTGCAAGTTAAATTCACAGCATGATAAGCGCAAAGTATCCTACCATTCCTTTTACTGAGGGACAGTTACCAAGGGGCAATTGATGCACAATAACTTATTAGCCTATGATTTGTCCATGTCTGTAGCTACCATGCAACATTAACCATCCAGACTACTTTACTGACCACACAGCACTCAAATATTGTGAGGATCTGCTGTAATATATCCAGTAAGTCCAATTTCTATTACTGTTTTATCTGGTATAAAACTAGTTTGAAACTTGTTTGAATTAATTTGCATAGATCACTTAAGCATTTGCCACTCAAGGAAAAGACTAAATTGGATTTAGTAGCTCCTACATCAGGGGTGCTTGGAGCAGCCCTTCTCTCTGCGTCATGCTCTTCGGCTCCAGTACACATGTAAATTATTGTTATTATTATTATTACAAATTTCATTTTCAGCATGCTACAGCACATGTAGCCCTGACTGGAATGTAACCACATCATACACCTATCCGGATTCTACATATACAAACTTCAAAAATGTATCTAAAATTAAAAAGATAACTTAAACAGCAGATTGGTCTATTTGTAAAATTTACAGACCTGTGCAAAAATCTTTACTAGCCTTGTATTGTGCGTAGGCCTGATCTGCAGGTATTCTCTCCACCACTGCTTAGCATATACAAGAAATAATCGTTCTTTTTCCGCTGTCTTCTGATGTTCCAAAGTAAACTGCAGGTAAGAAAATAAACACAACCAATCACACATACACTAATTTCAAACAAGAACAAAAAAAGTAATCAATATACATATCAGCATATTATCCTGGCATACGTAAAATAAAGTTTAATATCACAGCATGCCACACCAATACTGAAGAATTGTATTTTTAAATGAAAATCCAATGATTGAAAACCTCAATTTACATTTCTTGTTTGTAGGCTCATACATCAAGCATGACTGAAGCAGTGTTCACCTTCAGTGATGCATGTCTGTACAGAAGGATTATTCAGCTTGTGAAGCATGGACTAATGTCTGTATGCACCTTCAGGCACTCTCTGGCTTTTCAAGCAGAATAGCTGACGGTTGAAGTCATTTTTTTCAAATGGGAAAAGAGAGCAAGGAAACAGATACTATCCGAAGAAAATTAAGTATATTGCATCTTACTTATTTCTCTTCTTAAAAGTTTTGATATAGGTAATTAGAAAAAATACAATAAAATTTCAAATAAAGTAATGAGTAGTATAAACAAAGTAGCTAGAAAAAAGGTAGTTATCTGTAATTTAAATAAACTGAATGAAAAAAAGCATTCAAAAACCCACAGTTCCAAACATCCACATGAGTAATTCTATACTGAGCTTTCCTCCTGCCCACAAAAGAATAGGTCAGACCCCCCCCAAATTACTTACTTGAGTATTAGTTATTTCTGGAGACAGTGTCTTACTAAGTCGTGGATACATTTCAAGTCTGATGTTCAAAACACCAACAGAAACCTTTGATTCTGTACCTTTGAACCAAAATACATTTCTATCAGTCCTTCGAATTCATTTTGCTCAGGACGTTTCAGTGAGGCAGGAAGAAATAAGTGCTTTAATCATATAATCACAAAAAATAACTAAACTTCTCTAAGTATATACAACATAAACATCTTTGTTTAAATTTTAAACTCAAGACTGAAAGAAAGGGTAACCTGACAAAGAAGCAGATATGTAGATCTGAGATCCAAGGCCCTCTTTCCAGCCAATATCAGGACACAGGAGATTAATGGTGCTAGCTAAGATTCTAGAACATGCACCTACAAATAGGTAGGAAGAGCCGCACTGTACAAGCGCCTGTTCTTACTGACTATACAGGTAGCTCCAATGTAAGCGGTTAGAACAGGGTGAAGATCATTTTACCCAACATATAGTTCATTATGAAGGACCCACAATGCCATCCAAATAATGATCTTTCAAAAATATGTTTTAAAGAAAAATCTAATAATGTTGCATAATGCTCAAAATTCAGGAGTCCATAAACAGCAAGAAGAAATAAATTACAAGAGAGATATGGAATTATAAGCAATCTGAGCAACAGAAACATCACATAGTAGTTTGTCTATTTATGTGAGATGGCAGCACGCTTTTTGATGCTCTTGATGAATTCTGTACAGTGACTAGAAAAGGAGAAAAGCACCTGTTTAACTGGATTTATACTTTATTACTTCAAAAAAAAAGGTTAAATAGATTCAAACATTAGATTAGTACTCCTCCCATCACCCATACCAGTTATTTTTATGCATTTCAAAGTTATTTATAAATACTCTAAATAGTCTACCTAAGAGTCTATCCAAAGCCATATTGCTTTGTAAAGTTTTGACAACAATCAGCATTTTCAGAATAAAATGATGCTAGCAAACATATTAGTAAATAAAGTTGCTATATTCATGTTCACCATAAAAAGAAGCAAGCAATGCTGATGAAAACTAAGAACAACTTAAATAGGATATCCCATCTTCAAAATATATTGCAGACATAGTTTAATCTCCCCTGAAATTAGCAAGGACCTAGCACATCTAACAGGTAGGGAAATGTGACAATGAATATTCAAATGACTCGATTATTATTTGACCAAACTCTGGAGTTGCTAGTGTAGGAAAGTCATGATACATCAAGTCCTGGACCTAGTCTTTATCCACTGAAATGGTATTATCCTAAATACTTAGGATGGAACTGTTGAAAAGGGGGGTGGTGACAAGTGACACAAAAACACAGAGGCGTATCAATAGGTCAGCACCTAAACAAAGCCATTTCAACCATTCTATAAGAGAACATGCTTCCAGCTACTGGAATACATGGCAGCACAGCAGAGATCACTTTCTCTAGCAATTGCTATGGGGGACACAAGCTAGATTTTACTCTTCAGAGCACTGGCCTGATATATCCCTGGAGATGCGTTACTTGATTTGTTTGTTTTGATAGTTTATCCTGATTCCACAGAAAACCAACAGAGGGAATTCCCAGACATGAGGGGCCATTATTACACAGGATCTGGAAGACACTTTTTTAATACTTCGATAAAACAAAAATCTGACCATAAACTTTACCTAAGGATACCTTACAATTATTTATGAGTTGAACTAAAATCCTTATGAACACTGCTTTAAGCTTATAAGCAAGCTTAGTACCCAATATTTTAAGTCATCATTAAATGCTTACTATTTATCCTTACCTACACCCAGGAGTTCAACAGCAATATTTGTTATGCCGTTCTCTGCAGCTAAGACAGATCGCCACTCCAAGAAGTAGGAAGCCACCAGCGTTGTCTCACCAAACGTGTCCGTTTTGATCAGAACCATATGCACTGGATCACATATAGACAACATAGTGGTTGCATCCACCATTTTACTTCCATCACCTGTCATTATTAAATCAAGATAAAACAGCCAGAATGTTATCATCCCAAGTCATCCTTAAAACTAAGAGAAAAATATGCCTTTACATTCACTGCATATATTACATTTTAAGAAAATCACACATTCAAAAGCATAGGCAACAGTCCTATCTTAAATCAAACTTAGACTAGGACAGAGCTACAGACAGATGACAAATGATTTAGAGAGGAGATAAAAAGATTACTCTATTTGACCACTCCAATGTAAATGGCTCCATTGTACACAAATTAAAAAAATGGAATTAACGTTTAAGAAAACAAAGATTATTTTTAAAGTACCACTAAGTAAAAGTAACTGCAAATATTCTCTTAATAACACGGAATGCTTCAGGTCTACTTACTATACATCACTATTTAGGAAACAATTTGCTCTGGAGTTAGGCACTACCCTATGATGCAATTGCTCTGTGAGCAGCAAAATAAGCAAAGCCTGTCTTTCCTTGCATTTGTGCTATATTTACTTCCTCCCCCATGACCAATTCCACTAACTTGACTCTCTGTTCTGATATTCCATGAGGTACCCTGAATTTCTATAGGATTCAGGCAGCATCAACATGCTCTTCCTCTATCCCGCTACCTTAAGTTTTCTCTATTTATTCCAGAAATCTTCGTGTAACATTTAGCTCCTACCACATTCCCGGGCTACCAACAGCAGAAAGGTAATACAGGTGGCAGATATCTGACTATTCTGCAGGTATCCGCCAACTGGTAGCAAACTGAACTCAAAGTTTTTCCTTCTGGGTGGTGACATCTTTATATCTCTCTTTACACAAAGGCTGAGGTTGGAGGGGACCTCTGGAGGTCACCTGGTCCAACCTGCTGCTCAAGGAAGAACATCTAGAGCAGGTTGCCCAGGACCACGTCCAGACAGCTTCTGAATAATCTCCAAGGAGATACTGCCCCTTCTTCACTTGTCAGCATGAAGCTCATGAAAATCACGGCTATCTCAGCATCTCTTACTATACTCAAGACTACTATCTCACTGTCAATTCTGGATAAAGTTCGTCAAAAGTTACTCAAGAGTGGAAAAGATGAGGTAAGAAGAGAGAACGATATAGAAGAGGCAAAAACTAATACAGTAATCAACTTCCCTAGGAAAATACACAAAGAAATACAAAAGAAACCCACTAAATAGTATCAGACCCACTTTGGAATAACTATAAAGTTTAAAAAAAACAAAACCTGAGCAAAACGCCAACATATAGCATCAGCTTTAAATCCACAACGCTCCTTACCTAGGCTATCCTTGTGTACTTCAAGTAAAAAACCATCGTGAAAATCTGGCTCACAAGCACAGGGAACGGGTTTAGAACGGAAGCGCTGGTTTCGGAAATGTAAACACAGAGTGAAAGTAGAACAGATTTGGCCAGGCAGAGGATCTGATTCCTGAAGATGTTCCAGAAAAGCTTTTCCACCCAGAACCTGAAGGTAAAGATACCTCCGTGTTGGGTCAATGTTAGCTGCAAAGTGTAGCAACAAAAATGAAGAGACTGCAAACAGATCTCAAGAAGCATGTTACATATCAGCTAATTAACAGGAGAGTAAAAATAATAATAAAAAAAGAGAAAGTATTTTGCAAATAAATCCTTCGGAGAAAGTGATTTTAAAATACATGGAAGCTATATTAATGTAAAATAAATGAAACTAAAAAATTCAAGTTTTATGTGATATTAATATCAGCTGCTTACAGAAACTTACATCCTTTAGAGAAGCAGGAAAGATACCTATTTCTCCTCTTGGGAGGCTCTGAATGAATCCAGCTCACGCTGGATTATTAATTCCAAGTTCAATAATCACACACTTCATACTTCTCTCAAAACTATGACCCAAAAGTATAAAAACAAGCAACATACTTTTTTTCAGAACTGGTGGTTCTCTATCAACAAAATGTGTTGATGGTTTTGGAGATGAAGTCCTCTCCTTTTCATTCACGTCCTGGAATCACAATTAAGACTTTTTAAGGTGCTATGTGAGGCAACAGCACTCTTTCCACAGTCTTCTAAAAGGTGAAGAATCCTCCATTTCAACTGAATGCCATTCCTCTTGTATGCCCCCTTCTAATAGGTGAGACTTAACAAAACTGAACAAATACTGACACTGTAGTATTACAATTACAGCAAATTTAGCACACATTATTCTGTTCCGCTCCTAAAATGTCACAGATCACTAAAGTCTTTCTGAACCTTCAGGAGTACCTTCCTGTTCCTAAAGAGGTCTACAAGAAAGTGGGAGGACTTTCTCAGGGATTGCAGAGTTCGGACAAGGGGGAATGGTTTTAAGCTAGAAGAGGGGAGATTTAGGTGAGATGTTAGGAGGAAATTCTTTACTGAGAGGGCAGTGAGGCCCTGGCACAGCTGCCCAGAGAAGCTGTGCATGCCCCATCCCTGGAGGTGTTCCAAGGCCAGGTTGGATGGGCCCTGGGCAGCCTGACCCAGTGGGTGGCACTGCCTGTGGCAGGGGGTGGAACTGGGGGGGCTTTAAGGTCCCTTCCAACCCAAAACCTTCTGTAATTCAATGCTTGCAGTGTGTTATAACTTTGACAAGATACCACATCGGTAAGAGGAACAAGCAAAAATATTTCCACTCTTCAAGAGCTACTCACAGTCACAAATTTAAGTTCTTTCATAACATCATCAATGATTCCTCGTTGTCTCAAGGCTTTTACCAGATCTTCAGTGGACAGCTGCTGGTGCTCAGGTGCCAGCTCCTCGCGTATCGTCTCAGCCAGAACTTCTCTGATCCTGCCATGGACATCCATCTGAAAGGAAATCCGTTTTACACTACAAATATGGGCTCAAATATGGGAAAAGCGTGCTTGTACACAGGTGCAGGGAAGGCACGAAAGCCGGACACCTCCACTCACTCCCACCCCAGCTCGCTTCCCCCCGAACCTCGCTCCCCGGGCTGCGAGGAGGCCAAGCCCCGGCCCCGCGCCCCGCATACCCGGAGCAGCTGCCGGTGGATGAGCTGCTTCAGCTCCGAGGCTTTCTCCGGCGGCAGCGCCATGGCGGCTCGCGGGCGGGCGGGCGGCGGCACCGAGATCCTCGGGGCCCCGCCCCAACGGCCGCCAGCGGGGCGGGCGGGGGCGGCCGTTACTCCCCGCCCCGCTGAGGAGGGAGGGGCGGACGGACGGAGGCTCCCATTGCTTCCTGCGGCCCTGTCAGCATGTTTGTGCCTTGCGATGGCGGCGGCCCCGATTTCACGGGCTTCACTCTGCTCATGGTGAGCTCCGGTGCTTGTCGGGCCCCAGGGGGGCGGCGGGCGGGCGGAGGCTGCGTGCAGCCCGGCGGGGCCTCCCCAGCGCTGCTTCCCAGGGCCGAGCGCGTTCCGCGCTGGCTTCCGCTCCTCGGCCCCGCTCCTCGTCCTGCCCGTGCCGGGCACATGCGCGCTCCCGAGGTGCGGGTCCTTTCGCAGGGCTTGCGGGCCCTGCTGGTCGGCTGTGTGTCAGGAGGGTCTTCTCTTTCGTCGGGGAACCATACGTACGTGTTTTCAGTGGAAGAAAGTCCTCGTGTGTGCTGTGTTGAAACTCAGGTTAGGGTTGGGTTAGGAGAGATTTCAGTTGCCTTCAGAGGTGTCATGGAGTCAGCTGAAGATGACCGACCCCAGAGCCTCTGCTGCGACCTCAGCAATAAGGGCGGTGCATCCAGCTGCCGTGTGGGCTTTCCTGGCAAAGCTTTTGATGCTGCCTTTCACAGTATCCTTCTGGAGGTACAGCTGGACAAAACCTTAATGCAGTGGGTGAACAGCTGGCTGACGGGTTGGGCTCAGAGGGTTATGGCGAATGGGGTTACCTCAGGCTGGTGGCAGCCACTGGTGGGGTTCTGCAGGGCTCCGTTATAGGGCCACTTCTCTTCAACGTCTTCATCAATGACTTGGATACAAGACAAAAGGTAAGCCAAGAAAGTTTGTGGATGACACTAAATTGGGAGGAATTGTGACTCCCTCAAGGGCAGAGAGGCTTTGCAGAGAGATCTTGGCAAGCTGGAGGGTGGGGCTGTCACCGACCACACAAAGTTTAACAAGAGCCAGATGTTGCGCCTGGGATGGGGCAACCCTGGGTTCATGTTCAGACTGGAGGATGAGAGGCTGAAGAGCTTCACATGGAAAGTGATCTGGGGGTTCTGGTTGGTGGCACGTTGAACATGAGTCAGCAGCGTGCCCTGGCAGCCAAAAGGGCCAGCTGTACCCAGAGGTGCACCAGGCCCAGTGCTGCCAGCTGGGTGAGGGGAGAGATTGTCCTGCTGTGCTCTGTGCTGGTGCGGCCTCACCTCCAGCACTGTGTGCAGTTTGGGCACTGCAATGTAAGAAGGGGATAAGACTATTAGGGAGCATCCAAAGAAAGGCTATGAAGGGTCTGGAGGGCAAAACATGAGGAGCGGCTGAGGTCCCTGGGTTTGTTCAGCCCAGAGCAGAGGAGGCTGAGGGGAGGCCTCATGGCGGCCTACAGCTTCCTCACGAGGGGAGCGGAGGGGCAGCGCTGAGCTCTGCTCTCTCGTGACAGCGACAGGGCCTGAGGGAACGGCATGGAGCTGTGTCAGGGGAGGGTCAGGTTGGGGATCAGGAAAAGGTTCTTCACCAGAGGGTGGTCGGGCATGGAACAGGCTGCCCAGGGCAGTGGTCATGGCTCCACTTCAGGAAGTGTTTGGACAGTGCTCTCAGACTTAGGGTTTGAATTTTGAGTGGTCCTGTGTGGAGCCAGGAGTTGGACTCCATGATCCTTGAGGGTCCCTTCCAACTTGGGGTATTCTATGGAAGACTTCCAGCTCAGCCTGTGAGTCAGAGGAAGTAGGTCACTCTGCTTTCCTCACCTAGGAGCAGTAAGCTGTTGTTGATGAGAAACCAGTCTGTAATGGCAGCCTGTGGGTGCTGAGCAGCCCTCTTTCACCATCAGCTTATCAGCATCAAATGCGCTGTGTTCTCACAAGCGTGGCAGTTGGAGCAGCAGCGGTTGGTGGGCATGGACTGGCTGGGAAACCACAGGGAAGCAACTGAAAATGGTACCCTTGTCTGCCAGTACCAGCTTCTTTAGAAGGACACAAATTCTTGAGTTTCTGCACCATTGGATTAGGTTGGTGTTTGCCCTGTTTGGTGTTACTAACCCATCTCAGCTCCTGTGAAGTCAGTCTGAGGTGGCGGCTGTCCGCACAGGATAGGTGCTGGGGGCAGCTCAGCACCACACAGCCCTTCGCTCACACCTCCCCCATGGGATGGGGGAGAGAACTGGAAGAAAGGTAATAGGCATGGGTTGAGATTAAGACCATTTGATAATAGGACAGAAAAGGAAGGGAAAACAATAATGATAGATGAATATACAGAAGGAGCAATGCACAGTGCAATTGCTCACCACCTTCTGACCAATCCCAGGCAATGGCAGCCCCTCAGCCAACTCCCACAGCTCTATTGCTGAGCACAACACCACATGGATAGGGCATCCCTTTGGCCAGTCTGGGTCAGCCCTCCTGGTTCTGCCCCTCCCAGCTCCTCACTGGCAGGGCGGCACGGGGAGCTGAAGCATCCTTGGCCCTGTGTAAGCACTGCTTTGCAACAACTGAAACAGCTGTGTGTTATCAGCACTGTTCTCATCCTAAATCCAAAACTCAGCACCATGCCAGCTACTAGGAAGAAAGTTAACTCCAGCCCAGCTGAAGCCAGGACAGTGGAAGACACCTTGTTCTTGTATGTTGGTCAAGCTGAGAGTTGTAGTTTAATGTGCATTGTTACCATTAGGTGTCACTTGAGGCCTGCCGATCTCTGCATTCGTTGTTTGAGTGACTTTTACCTACCCTGTATCTCCCAAAAAATGGGGGCAAGGAGGCAAGTTTCCAAGCCTTTGTTGAAGTTTACAGCAAGACAAGATTATTCACAGAAGTGGCTGGCATGGTTTTGTGGGACAGGGACCAACCTAAGAAATAGTAATTGTTGTCAGGAGATGAGTTGCCACTTAAAGAAACCGTGTTTAGCCAGAACTGAAATATCTTGAACCTTTGCTATTTAGAGAACATGTTGTATTGTCCACAAAACACACTGTAATTCAATAACTTTGTTTCTTCAGCCAGCAGTGTCGGTGGGAAACGTCGGTCAGCTGGCCATAGATCTGGTGATCTCCACACTCCGCATGCCCAAAGTTGGTTACTTCTACACCGATTGCCTGGTGCCAATGGTGGGGAATAATCCATATGCAAGAACAAAAGAAGACTCCGTGGAGCTGAGCATAAATGCTGAAGGTGTGTATGGAATGCTGATGGCATTTGCAAGATGCATACAGTGCAGAAAGGTTGCATCGCTTTTCTTCTTAGGTTTTCCTTATGTGAACAATGTTTAAACTGAGGTCAGTAGTAACAACTTCAGTAACTAAATGTATGTCTTACGGATGTGTTTAAGCTTTGCAGAGGAAACTGTTGTTCATTATTTTATTTTGGATAACCAGTTTGACACTGGGAACCAGTACAAAATGCTGACTCACAACCACATTACTGTGCAGCCAAAACTCCCTACAGTTTTTATCCTAAGCAACATGAAGTGTGCACATACTGAAAGTGCTGGAATGCAAAGCTGCATTCTGGTGCAGAAGAGTATTTCTCTTCTTCCTTCCCACCCATGTTTGCCTTTTGCCCCTTATGCTGTTCTCCTTTCCCTTTAAATCTGCTGTTTCTTTCCCTGTCTCAATCACTGAATTTCTTTTTCTTTCTTGTTTCTTCCTTTTTTTTCCTCTCTTAAATCATGGAAATTTCAAAATAATCTGTCATACTCTTTGCAAAGCTGCACAAAGGAAGTGCCTGAGTCATTACAAGAGGCAGATCTTTGTATGTTTTGCTTCATTCAATCCTTTGAATCTCTGACAATTGAAATTAAGTCCAGTGAAGACAGTGCCTAAAGATAGGTATTTATTTTTGACAGTAATCAGGTTTTCCAGGATTTGATAACTAAAGGGTTTACCATTTTCAGGTTTGTAAAGTAGATAAGTCTGGATACTTCTAAGCCCAGATTTCTTTTCTGTTAAAAACCATCATTATTTCTCCTTGCAGTGTACTCATTGCCTGCAAAGAAGCTGGTAGTTCTGCAGATCAGATCCCCGTTTATAAAGGTACGTGCATTCCTTGGCTCTTCAGAGCTCCCTGTTCAGTAGTTCCTGCATTTCTGCTGGCAGACCGTTTCAGCGGCCTGGGTACATCTTACAAAGTTATTCCAACAGACTAAATGAGCACAACTAGAAGAACTATGCCAGGTTACAAAACTTCTTCTTAAAACAGACCGAAATCTAGCAAAATATTTTTCTGCTCAGTGCCGTGACAGCTTCTGTGACTGATACAGTTTTAGCTCAGAGCTGAGTTCTGCACTCACTAAGGGCTGAGGTTTGGTTTTGTTTTTCCAAACCCCAGAACAACTCAGCGATATTGTTAGATTTTATTGTTAACATGTCCTCAGTTATTAATAGTCTCAAACAAAACACAGAATGTTCCGGGCTTTGTCCATTTCTCATTTCTCCCTGTGTTTATTGTCTTTGTGTGTGTGTCTTTTATTGCAACGGCTTAATTTTCACTGTCACTCCAGTGTCATTATTTCATCCTGCTCTACGCTCATTTGAACTGTTCGTATCACGTAACGATGCAGAATTTAGAATTGCTCATTAACTGGATAATGGCTGTGATTTTAAACAAGCAGAATACTACACCAGGGTTAAAAAAAAAACTGCCACAGTTTTTGGCAGCGTGGAAGAACACAGGGTGATCTTAACATCATCCCGTCTTGCTCAAAAGTT
>WBMW01003037.1:713167-725778 GCA_013396635.1 Penelope pileata
TTACGGATGTGTTTAAGCTTTGCAGAGGAAACTGTTGTTCATTATTTTATTTTGGATAACCAGTTTGACACTGGGAACCAGTACAAAATGCTGACTCACAACCACATTACTGTGCAGCCAAAACTCCCTACAGTTTTAATCCTAAGCAACATGAAGTGTGCACATACTGAAAGTGCTGGAATGCAAAGCTGCATTCTGGTGCAGAAGGGTATTTCTCTTCTTCCTTCCCACCCATGTTTGCCTTTTGCCCCTTATGCTGTTCTCCTTTCCCTTTAAATCTGCTGTTTCTTTCCCTGTCTCAATCACTGAATTTCTTTTTCTTTCTTGTTTCTTCCTTTTTTTTCCTCTCTTAAATCATGGAAATTTCAAAATAATCTGTCATACTCTTTGCAAAGCTGCACAAAGGAAGTGCCTGAGTCATTACAAGAGGCAGATCTTTGTATGTTTTGCTTCATTCAATCCTTTGAATCTCTGACAATTGAAATTAAGTCCAGTGAAGACAGTGCCTAAAGATAGGTATTTATTTTTGACAGTAATCAGGTTTTCCAGGATTTGATAACTAAAGGGTTTACCATTTTCAGGTTTGTAAAGTAGATAAGTCTGGATACTTCTAAGCCCAGATTTCTTTTCTGTTAAAAACCATCATTATTTCTCCTTGCAGTGTACTCATTGCCTGCAAAGAAGCTGGTAGTTCTGCAGATCAGATCCCCGTTTATAAAGGTACGTGCATTCCTTGGCTCTTCAGAGCTCCCTGTTCAGTAGTTCCTGCATTTCTGCTGGCAGACCGTTTCAGCGGCCTGGGTACATCTTACAAAGTTATTCAAACAGACTAAATGAGCACAACTAGAAGAACTATGCCAGGTTACAAAACTTCTTCTTAAAACAGACCGAAATCTAGCAAAATATTTTTCTGCTCAGTGCCGTGACAGCTTCTGTGACTGATACAGTTTTAGCTCAGAGCTGAGTTCTGCACTCACTAAGGGCTGAGGTTTGGTTTTGTTTTTCCAACCCCCAGAACAACTCAGCGATATTGTTAGATTTTATTGTTAACATGTCCTCAGTTATTAATAGTCTCAAACAAAACACAGAATGTTCCGGGCTTTGTCCATTTCTCATTTCTCCCTGTGTTTATTGTCTTTGTGTGTGTGTCTTTTATTGCAACGGCTTAATTTTCACTGTCACTCCAGTGTCATTATTTCATCCTGCTCTACGCTCATTTGAACTGTTCGTATCACGTAACGATGCAGAATTTAGAATTGCTCATTAACTGGATAATGGCTGTGATTTTAAACAAGCAGAATACTACACCAGGGTTAAAAAAAAAACTGCCACAGTTTTTGGCAGCGTGGAAGAACACAGGGTGATCTTAACATCATCCCGTCTTGCTCAAAAGTTTTTTCCATTGGTATTTATGGCACTCAAAACTGTTGTGATTAACGTGATCCTAATTTGTATCGTGATGCGTGTAGCTTTCATCAAGTAAACAGGCAGTCCTCTGCTTTTTGAAAGTAAGTCCGAAACTGAGAACTAACGGGATGTGAAGAAACATTTGTGCAAAGCTGAACATGAAACACAACATCTCATATTGTTGGCTCTCAGTGTTTTTTTACAGACGCAATACGTTTTTCTTTCCTTTTCCTCTCTCCCTGCATAAAGCACAAGTACAGGCCATTCTGTGAGACGCTGCTTTCTTGGGTGGAAAGCAGCAAATGTGCCAGAGTCATTCTTCTGTCCAGCATGCACGCATACCAGCGCGATGACGAACAGCTTCTCGGGTAGGTTTGTGTCCTTAAAAGATCTAAGTAATGTTTATGTTCTCCTGGGCAAACGGACATTTTTCCCTCCATTTAGTACTTCTCATAGGATTATTTTGCTTTGCCGTGTAGATAAGACATAAAATACTTAAGTTATTAATATGTTATGCAATGTTAGCCTCTGAACTTTGTTAGTTACTCCTGTTGGAAGTACAGAGCAAATAATGCGCCGTAAGGAATGTGCCCAGCCTGCACTGCCAGTCAGAGCCTCAGTTTGAACTTCTTCATGTCTTGTTGCTGCAAGCAGTGTCAAGGACTAGCTGCTAGCATACAGGTCACAGCTCAGATATTTAAGGTTTAATAGAATATTAATTCATCTCCTAACCTCTTGCTGATTATTCTGCATTTGGAGGATTTGTGATAAGATAGTAAGATGGCATTTTTTTCTAGAAAGCTATTGATACTACTGATTTGCTGGGAGAAAATTACGGTGTCCAGACTAGAAAACTTCTTAATTCAGTACTACTCCTTTCAAAAAACACACATGACTTGGTAATTAAGGACATCATAGTCAGTGATTTTGAGGGGAAAAAAAAAAATTTTGCAAGAGCCCAGCTTGTATGTCCAGGCTGCATACATGTGTAGAGCCTTGAGGGAGGTTTAGGTCTGCGCATGTCCCAGGTGCAGTTACCAGTGCTATTCACATGCTGTTTGTAGCATGGCCAGCCAACATGGAGAGAAATGGGAAGGAGCAATCATCGCTTTGTGCATTCTGAGTCATCAGTTGGACTGATGTAACCTTTGGTGGAGGGGGGTACGAGCACCACAGCATCTCTGACACCAGGGTCACTTATGACTGAGGATAACACGTGCAGAAAATAGTTTATGGTCATTAGTGGATAGCTGTAGTGTGAGTCCATTAAAAACACTGTCTAACAGTGAACTCCGTGCCTACTTTAACTAACTGTAATTGAATCAGTTCCCACGCAAAGGAAGAAAAAACACCTTTAGCATAAATTATTTTAAATCCTCCGCATATGTTTATGTATGTGGTGCTTGCCAGTTACAAAAGCATCTAAAAATAAGGATACTTGAGTTATATTTGTGGCAGAAAGTTGTGTATATTGTTCTGAAGCCAGGGAGTACTTTTTGGCTTGGGGAGGAAGGGAATGTCACTGCAATTCTTCACTGCTTGTTAGAGGTCTTCAATGCTTGCAGCTTCTTTCTGTCACAAGCAATATCTTCAGTGCTGTTTCGTATTGTCAGACTGAATGTATTCCTGATCGGTTCCTAGGACACCACTGCGCTACCTGCTTACACCAGCTCTTGAGAAAGAAGTTAAAGGCCGTATGCAGGAGCTGAAATGGAAAGAAATGGAAAAAGTAGCAGCTTACCCTGGGATAAGTGACACAGAAAAAGTTCTGCATATTCCTGGAGGTGGCATCACAAAACTGTTGTTTACTGAGAGGTGAGTTGCCTGGAGGTAAATGCAGAAAGATATCAGAAGTCCTGATTTTAATGCATGAGTAAAATTATCTTTAAAACTGCTAGGTGTCAGGAAAAGAAAAGTCTCTGTTCTCATAGAAAAGGGGTTTGTAGGAACAGAAGTTCCAGATCCAGCCTGTAAGGACAGATTTGAGAATTAATACACCAGAAAACAGGGAATTCTGCATTAAAAAGTTAAAATATGATTTAAAAAAGAAAGAGTGCACGAGCTAATGAAGAACAATAAAGCCTTCACAGTTAAGATTGTGGTTAATTTTGTTATCTGATTGTAGGCAAGCCATAATTTGTGAATAGCCAAATACCCTGTGCCTGTGATTTTAACTAAACTGGTCCCCCTTCACACGTCGTTCCATCATCAGGTGTAAAGAAGTTCTGAGCACTAAGAAACAGTCAAGATTTCAGGGCCAGCAAACAAAACTGATTGGTTGTGGAGTTGTTGTTAAGAGGTGCGTGCATTACAATCACAGCACAAGAATGTCTGGTAGCAAATCTCAGATAGTAAAACTCACTCACTGCGGTAAATGTACTAGTTCTGCAAAAGGTATTTTGTAAGTGGCAGGTGGAAATTAACATCACTTCTGGGTTTTTTGTGTGTGTGTTTTTTTTTTTTCCCTTACTGTTGCTTCTGACACCCATCCACATTGCTGCATCCAACAGCAGGAGAGTTACTACCACCACCCTTACCTTTGTGCTGACCTCAGTTATGGCAACAGTCAATAAATGCAAAAGACCTCCCCATGGCAATGGTAAGGGAAACTGAACTTCAAAGATAAAGAAGTATTTAAGTTGCCATGGCACATACATAGTAGGACTTAATTCAAAGGGAAGTGTAAACTTCGTCATGATTTTGTAAAACACGTGGTCGAGTCAGCTCTGACTGGAGGTTTTAATGACTTTTTCCTGAACGTTGAAATAGCCAACAGGGTTTGGAAAGTTTGCTTTGTGGGTAGGAGGCAGAGGGGGAATTTGTAACACTGTCCCTCTGCAAAACATTTCCAAGCGCTGTTGAGCACTTACTTTAAGCAGCCTGAATGTTTTTACTCGCTGCTGTTTAAGTGTAGAGATGCATCCCAGATAGGCTTTTATTTGATATTGGTGATGGTTCAGAGAATCGCAGGGGTTGGAAGGGACCTCTGGAGCTCATGGAGTCCAACCCCCTGCTAAAGCAGTTCCCCTTTGTAGATAAAAGTGCAAAAAAGCTAACGTTGTTGATGCAGTGATTGAATGTGGCTGATATTCTGATGTAAAAGACCCGGGCAAAAATATTCAGAGACATTTTCCTTTTGGCTTAATGAGTTAAGTTGGTGCGCGCATGCTTTGATTTTAATCATACTGTAAGGTCGTGGAACTCATGGATTCCTCCCCTTCTCCACGCTGCTTTTGGAGGGGAAAAGGGCACCTTTTCGTTTGTTTTGAAATACTCGTGGAATTTCAGCTTAATACTATAGGGAGTGTGGAAGCTTTCAGGCACGGTTATAAATGAAATTGTTCAATGTGAGATTAATGCCAAACTTTGTGTAATACTTTATTTAAAGCAGATCATATGCAGCTTGTGGCGCGTAATACATAAATGTATTTGTTCTCTATTTATGAAAGAAACAGAAATTCCTGCTTGTTTTTGTTGCAGCTGTTCAAAAGGAATCCAAATGGCAGTTCTTCTGAAATTCTGCTCAGAAGGGGACAACATCCCTGACGCCTTTGGGCTCGTTAACTATCTTAATGAATGGCTCCAGCTAATTAAAATCAGAGTAAGTACCGTTTGATCTAGAGCTTTTGCTTTCATATTTTATCTTGGTTATTTTCCTTTCCAGTATTGGTTGGGTTCACCCTGGCTTGTGGTCACCAAGAGCAGGCCAAATTAAAGATACGTCTTGATTAAAGTCTTGCTGGGAAGTTCCCCACCCAAAAAACAAACCTTTGGCAGAGGAGGAGGCAAACTGCGTAAAGATGTGATCTGGTTTGAACTTGCAATGCTCTTCTCTAAAGTAGCCCACAATGACATTGATGCTTACAAGGCTGCCCATTATTTTTATACGTATGCCAGAGAGAGAATTGCATTATTCTTTAAAACTTAAAGAGTTATTCTGTCCTTATTGCAGAGAATCTCTTCCACAGCTACCCCTCTGGAGAGGGAAATACCAGATACTTCTACACAATGGAAAATACCAAGCTCTTGGCGCCTGCTTTTTGGCAACGGTCTTCCACCTGCACTCTTCTGATCAGTTTTGATTTCTTCCGTAAGTCACACGTGTACAGTCTCAAACATCCCTTGAAAAGATGATGGGGTAGTAATTGCCAAGTACCAGCAGCTTGAGTCGTTATGTAAATAAATGATTAAGAAGAACCTCTTTCCACCCCTTTATAACTACTGAAATAAAGGTAACTTTCAGAAACTGACCAAAGAAATAGGTTTGGTATAGTTTTTATTGAATAAATCTGTTTTTTCTTTTCAAATAAAATATTTCAAAAAAAACCCAACTTTTTCTTTGGTTAAGTGTTACTGCAGTGGTAAAGCTCTCAGTGCCCCTCTTAGCATCCCTGGGACCTTGACTGACGTGCAGTTTTTTAGATCTTCCTAGAAAGATAAAGCCCTGCTCTTCCTGACAGCTGTGGACCTTTTTCCAAAACCTTCCTGGAGATGTCAGCACGGCTCAGAACTGATCCTGCTGCCTTCTTTTCCCAGCGCTGTTGCAGCAGCTTCTGCTGGGGAGGCTGCAGGTGACAGAGATCCCGTTCTGTCTTTCCTGGCACACTCGTGGGGTAACTTCCACTCTTCTTCTAAGGACTGCAGAGACACTGGAACTAAAGCTTTTGAGGCAGACAAGCTTTCTTGGACTGAGAACGTGTACGGTGCCCTGAGAAGGAAGGAAACACTGTCCTGACAGCAAGCAGTCAGTCTCTGTGCTTTCTATGAGCCCAGCCTCAAGTACTGGGTTTGTGAGGAGTCGTTCACGTGTTTATCGCTGCAGTGGGACTCGCTGCGTTATTGAGCTGCGTGTTTGGTTTTGATCTTTATTTTGGCTCGCGGTCTCGTCATCGTTTTACAAGGAACCTGAGTGGAAGGCCACACCGTTTTGCAGCCTTTGCAGAGAACTAATCACAATGACATTTCAGACTCACAGGTACTGCTTATTCAAACCTTGCATCTTTAGAAAAGGGCTGACAACCTCAATGTTCTTCTGATGCTGAACTTGTGGAAAATCCAACAGTTCCCATCGAAGAGCCAGCTCTTCAGCTGCAGCTCACACATCACTAATGCGCTGAGTACAGCTCCTTGGAAGTTTCATTTAGTGGGAGCTGTTTAACCACTGAGTTCCTGCGGGATCCAATTAGCTGCTTCCTTTTGGCCTTTATTCTCAAGTGCCGTAATTCCAGCACCTGTGAACTTCAGCCACAGTGCAGCAAACTTTTAGGAAATGTCTCTGCTCCCTGCAACTTCTGCAAGTTACGCATCTGAAGGACACGTATGGAGGGCACATGGAGGTGAGGGCACAGGTAAGCACCACTTCATCACACGGTGGCAAGATCCCAAAGAAAACAGTAAGTAGCATGTGGGTGTGCATTAATCTGCCTTGCCTTCACACAGTTACCTAGCAGGAATCAGGTGGATTTCCTGTCCCCCAAACATATTCTTTTACAGTATCTTAACCTTATCTTCTAAATCTTGCAAGAAGTTTGTGAAAAAGAAAGGCAAAGAAAAACAGAAAATGCTGTTACGATGGGTTGGTCTCAGAACAGTCAGCCGTGCTGGGCAGGCGCTGGTTTCCACTGCCAGAATCTCTCCTCAGCTTGAGTGTGAGGGTTCCTTGTACCCTTACAAAAGTCACTAAGAGGTGTGTGGCCACAGGGCAAGAGGACATACATCCATATGAATTCCTGGAGGGAAGGAGGCCCAGATGAAAGCCATGAGGGTGGCACGTGCCTCACACGATTTTTCCTAACCAAGGGCGAGGCACACAGCAGAGCAAAGCCTCGAGCAGGGGAGGGCAGCACTCCTAAAAGCGAAACCCCTCGGGCTGCGCTTCTCCCCGAGCAGGAGGTGCGGGCGTTTGCTCTCGGCCCTTCCAGCCCCGGGCCCTTCCGCAGCCGCGTTGGGGACGGGCGGCCGCCAGGCGGCAGCGGAGCGCGGCTGTGCCCGTGCCGGCCCTGAGAGCTGCGGGCCGCGCCCCGGGAGAAAGTCCTCGCGGTAACGTGGCCGAGGTAAAGCAGTGAGCACTGCTGCAAAGCTTTGTAAGTGTGGAGAAAAAAGAAACCACGCCGAACAGCTGGCAGCCAGTAAGGCACAGTTTTTCACTCACAAAGCTGAAGGCCTGTTGTTCTAACCCCACTGCATACTCCAACTAGAAACCCTTTTCTCTCACCAGGCAGCCCCTCTGCTTCCCTTTTCCCTTCATTTTTTGCAGCAGAACTTGAGGACTGTGCCCTGTACAGAGAAAACAAAAGCAGGGCACGTCCTAGGGCTTCCCGGGCCTTCCCAGGGCTGCTGTTGCAATGTGACCCGGGTGGGTTTCAGAGCTGCTCTCAGCACCCCCTGCTCCCAGAAGCAGCCTGAAATCCCTTCAGGCAGCTCGGCTGAGGGCAGCCACCTACATCCCTGAAGAGCAGGTGGTGCAGAACAGCGTGTCAAGGTGGGACGAGGGCCAAAGTACACTCAGGGGCCTGTACACGGCGTGTTTGATAACCATCAGAGATAGCAGCAGGTGACACAACGCAGCGTGCACACATGCTCCCCGTCACCGCGTGTATTATGCCGGCTCCCAATTCAGATAGGGCAAAAATAATGGAAACAAATCATAGCTGAGTTAAAAGGCATGAACTGCTAACAGCTGTACCCCAAGCCGCAGACAGGGACGCCAACAGGCTCTACTCCTGCACTCAGCAGCAATGAGGTTTGCTGCAGCGCAGGATTTCCTCGATCCTTTCTTAGAGGCAGTCACGGAGCCGCACCAAGGTGAAAATGGAGCTGAATGCAACTGCAGTGGAGTCTCCTCCCCAGCTAAGCTCTGCCCTGTGCTCATCTCCTAAAGAAATCTAGATATTTAAAGAAACCAGATGCTGGTTTTAGACTATTGAGTCTATTTCAAGTGGTGCCAAACCCCCATTTAGCTTAAATAACAGCACATAGTGCTCCCCCCTTCAGCTTCACATTGAAGTTAAATAACTCTAACATACTGCCATGAATCAGCCTCAAACCCAGGACAGGATTTCAGGTTACAGAGTTCAGCAGAAACACTGTCCCACATTCCCCCACCTCCCAAGTGCTCATTTCCCTATTTTCAGGGACTTTACAGTTTGTACAGAAAGTCTGTTAGAAAAATATGCAAAAAGTGGAAATGACATCTAAAACCTCACCCCACACTAGTTTAGGCATTCAAAAGATAAACCTTAATTTAGTGACAAGCTGTATCTGAAACTAACAGAGCTCTGGCGAGCACAGGAGGCAGCCGAGCCCCGGAACAGAAGGCACAGGGCTGAAGATGCTGCTGAGGCCATTGGACCAACTCCTTCAGACCCTATCGTAGTTCACCCCTTCCCCCTCCCTCTGCTCAGAGCACTGATAAATCTGAGACGTGAAGCAAAATATTACACATAACACACACTGATGGCACAATCCAAAACCCTTTAATGAAAGGCTCCCCTCGGGCACCCGGCCCTCAGCCCCTTCATTAGGTGTGGGGGTGGGCAGCGAGACTGGGGGCTGCCCAGCTCCCCTCCCCTTAAAGCACGAGCCACAGAACACATTCCCAAAGTTACTCTGAACATTTTTTTGTATATTTTGTAGCAAACGAAAGGATTACCAAATCAACCGGGCAGGTCAATAAAATAATGTTCTTCATGGTGCATTACCAAAGAAATGTGCAAGAGCTCCTCCCAGCTGAGACTACAATACTTAGCATTCATCAAAATATTTGCATGAAGCCCATTCTAATCAAAATATTTTGCAATGTTCCAGTTAAGACAGGGTATCAGGAAACACCGTAAGGCAAAACATTTCTTCCAGCTCAAAATAGCGTTTTAACAGTTTCTTCCTAACATAATTCGCACACAACAGCACGTCGTCAATTTAAAAAAATATTTAATGCTGCCAAAAACGTATAAAAATACAATAAGAATGGCAGTACAAAACAAAATATTTCCTAATTCATTTCTTTTACATCTTTCTACATGAGTACAGGCATTAGAAAAACACAGGACAGCAAATCGGTTTGTTTCGCCAAGGAGCATGCTGGTGGTGTTCTTCGTCCCCTGGGTGCAGTTTACGCTGTAAACAGATAACTGAGGTCCTCCTGGTACTTAACAGACCTCACTTTTGTTCCCGAAGAGGGGTTCATGTCTCGCTTTGCATGTCAATTATTTGCAGTTTATAGCTGCAGAATATTCACAAGTCTCGGAGGCTTAGGTGTCAGTCAGTCTCGGCCTACGACATACAACGCAAAAGAAAGTCACCGATTCAGTACACAGTGCAAGGACAAAGAAATCAGAGCAGACAACGGCTTGGCAACTCGCTATCAAACAGCCCGCTCCTCACGCGCTCCCTGCGGTGACCACTGGTCACCGCTCGGCTGCGGCAAGCGCCCTGGGGAAGCGGTTGTGTTTCTGGAAGGCATTCCCACGTTACTGTGCAGGGCACGGCAGGCGCTTGCTGGAGAGCTGCGAGTAGCCCAGCAAGCTCTTACCCATGCACCTAGCCCCGAGCACTGCAGGAGCCGTCTTTGACCTCAGTGGGACTACAGAAGGCTGCACCTCACCACACTCGCCACCTCTCATGGCTCTGCAGGCCAATCCTGGCATGGAAATAAGTTTTTAGGCAAGGTCTGCTTGTTGGAATATCTTCCTCAGTACGAGGCGCTGTGCTTAGGAACAAAGGCTGCACTCCGAGGAACGCACAGAGCCCGCGGTACCTACAGCCCTGAGACACCCCGGGTGCTACAAGCGAAACGCTCCTGCGCTCCGCAGGCACGACACCCGCTCACACAGCGGGATTCTGCTGGTACGTTCAAACGGAGTTACCCCAGGTACTCAGCCAACTTAAAGAATGACTCGGACAGAAGTGCAATTTCAAACACATTTATTTTTCATACATGAAAATGGAAGACTGACCTAAACCTTTGGGGTGGCGGGGTTACGAACCCAGGAAGACAACTACCGTGTGTTACGGCAACTTTGCAAATTCCATCCTGCAACTTAAGCCACTTGGCCACGCACAAGGCTTCCCCTTTTGTCACCAACTCGTTAATTTAGTTACTTTTGCAGTCGTCAAGTGTGTCAGGTTTCAGTATAATGCCAAACAGCAAGCTAAGTAATTTGGTTAACGTTCATTAAGCTCAGAGCCGGCCAGGCGTCTCACCACCAGCACAACCCAACAGACATGGGCACGTGTACACCTCTCCCCAGCTCAGTGGGGTATGAGCTCGTGTAAGCAAGCTGTTTCACTCAAGATTTAACCAAATGAGCTGGGTTTCACCTGCAGCATCTTGCATCCAATAAATCTGTTTTTTCCAGAATTCTGTTCCACAATTAATTCAATACATTTCAAGAAAAATACAAAGGTACCATGACACTAAAGTGGACCGTCCCTGCATGAAAAAATATCAAACAGAAAAATTAAAGGACTAATTCCCAACTTGCCAACCACTTGCAATTGAGGTCCAAACATTTGTTAGTGATATTTTTTATAAAAATATGCACTATTTGTATCAAGCTTTCATCTGAGAGTCAAACGCTGTTTAATCAAATTCCAACGGTCAGGATACCTCCAACGTTTTGACCGACATATTTCCAAACCAGGGAAAACCTCAACACAGCAACACTTTGGATCAAAGAGCACAAGCATTTCCCAAGTGCCACAGCAACAGCCAACAGCTCGCCAGAAACCAGGGCAGCAGGGTGTCAGAAGGCATCTCCTTCATTTTCACTCTTTCTTAAAGCATTTCCTCAAACAAAGGTCACGAGGATTGACAGGCCTTCATCCTGGCCCCCATGTATTCTTATTCAACATCCGAAGTTGTACAGAGTTGTACACAACTGCCTTAAGTTTCAGCTCTACAGAAGGACTGTGTGTCACAAGGGCTCCGTTCGCAGTAAAGAATTTGCAAGCCTCCTGCAAATTCTGTTTAAGGATTTTGAGCCAAAATCCAACCATGAGGGACCAGAAGGAAGAGTTTTATCCAAATTATTGCCTGTGATGTTCTGTGAGATCTAATATTCATCTCCCTTCTGCTCCCACGCTCTCACAGATAACTCGTTGCCCAGAGCAGTTGAGCCATGAGATTTGTATCAGCTCGTGATTCTTAATGTAAGAACACTGAGACCTTGACGGTACTGACAGGGATGTAACCAAACTCAACATGCAATGGCTGGAAATGCGGTATGTGAGAATTTTACTTTCCTGCATTGAGAAGGTGATGCGAGATGACAGAGATGGCTCTCTGCTGCCCTGCCCCACGTGCCCACCCAGTCAAGAATGCCTCCTCCGCAGCTAAAGAACAAAAAGCCAAAAATGTGCAATCAGGAAAAAATTTCAAGTGAGAACTTGACAAGACTCAAGTGGAGCTCAGTATCTGCAGGACGCTGGTGGCCCAGGAAAATTCTCCTAATGCAAACAGAAAGCTGGTAAATGACAATGTTTTCACTGAAGCTTTTGCCTGCAATTTTTCCTCAGCTGCTTTTAAGTATTTAGAATAAAATCTGGAACATTCTTTATTATAAAAACATTTAATTACATTCCATGTGGTTTCCCAAAGCCAGCATATGTTTTATAAGGCACGTCAATTTACACTAAAGCTTCAGCTCTAACAGTCTTCCCAATTTCAAGGAAAAAAAAATAATAAAAATCTTCCATGCAACCTGTTGGCTAAGTTACTGCAGTTGTCAAAATTACGAATGCCTCAAACCCAGAAGCTGCCTGCCCTGCTGCGTCACAGCCCCTGGCGCGTCGCTCCGCTCCTACGGCTGCGCGGCTGGTCCGTCACACCGCAGCACAGATCATCTTTGTTCCACTGACACGCCACTTCCCAAATACAGGACGGCATGTTCCAAGGAACTACGCTTGTTTTCTCTTCCTTATCTGGACGCTTCAGCATTTGTTTACTATATAAACAGCGTAGTCCAAAATAATGCCACCTATTGTGAAATGAGAGTTTCACAGAGTACACACGGCTCGGCCTTACGTAGTTCACGCCGGCCGATTTGGGCCCCACGCCTGGCACGCTACCACTGAGCTCCAACACGCTGGAAACCTTTCAAGTCCTCTGGATAAGGAGCAAAGTAATTATCTAGCTCCCTTAGTATTCAGCTATAAATGCAAAAAGTGCTCTGTGAAAGGACCAAAGAACCAAAAAAAAAAAAAAA
>WBMW01003037.1:725810-744532 GCA_013396635.1 Penelope pileata
AACCCAAAACCCAACCCCAAATCAAAAAATCTGAACAACCAATCCCGAAGACCCCCACGTAACAGAAAGCAATCAGGCTACGACCATGGAGAAAGACAACACGACTTCTTTGAAGTCATCCAACAACTCAACACTCAATAAATAAACCCCAGGTTTCAAAGTGCAGTCCTGCACTACAAATTATTAAGTTTCAGCTTAACGTGCCACCCGTGATCTCTGTATCTGAAGAGAACAGGAAGGACAGCGAGCGATTTGTGTTCAGTTACTGTTCAGACAGCGTTACCGTCCAAGCGACGGAACGGGAACACTCAACGCTACTGAAGTGGCAGTAGGACGGGCATTCCCAAGACACCAGTCGCTGAGTGTTTTGCTGTCGTGCCCCTTCAACAAGGCGGCCGGCAACCTGAAAAGCAGCTCTAGACTGGGTGAAATTCTGGAAGTGGCTAACGAAACTGGAGACACTGGCTACAGGGAACACTACCAACGTTTGTTTTCTATCAAAACCGCACTTGGAAAACAAACTGAAGTTTCTTCTGAGGTGCTTTCTACGTATATCACTGACACATGAATTTTATTCTTTATAGCAATTAAGATCTATAGACACACAAAACGTTACGTTTCACATTTAATGGAATGTCAGAACTTTAACAAAGTTGGCCTTGGAACAGTAGCTGAAATGTGGATACATTGATCAATTTAACAGTACGCTTCTCAAAGGGGGCTAAGTTCTCAAAAGCCTTCAAAAATTCAGATTTCCAAGCTTTACTTAAATAATGGAGACTACAAAAAAATAAATAAGGAATGCAAATTAACAGAGTAGAAATCGGTAAGTGCTTCATCAGACCCCTAGCTGCTCGTATCATAAATCTGAGAGTCGAAGTACGGGGAATGCTTGCACTATTATTTCCATGCACAAATTACATTTAGTCTCTAAATCAAATTCTTTTTGGTCAGAAATTTGTACAAACTGAGCTTTTAAAGTACAGTGAACTACAAAAAGATTAAATATGCAATTATAAAATATATTTATCCTAGGTCGTAAGAATATAAAATGTTTATGTTCATGTCACTGGTACATTACACATTACACACATTTAAGGATAACTTCTCTGCATTAATAATGTAATGATACAACACTGTTTATTGCTTATGTCAGGCATGTAAATTAAAATCCAGACAGCCTTCCGGAGCTAAACCTCTGTGGTTCAGGGTTTGCTCTAGATCTGGTGGACCACCATTTTTAGAAGTGTATAAACAGTTGCAGCACATTTGTACCTGCTTATATGAACAACAGGAAAAAAAAAAATCACTTTGCTGGGGGGCAGCAGTTCGTTTTCGTTAAGTACCTGCAGTGGGAAGTCCTGAGATGTTGACATATTATCGAGCTTACATCACTCCGCTATTGTATGCAAGGGTCTGTACCCATTCCAGGTGTAAGGAGTTTACTGCTTAAAGCCACACCCCTGGTCATTAACTGGCAGCGAGATCAGCTGCTGGAGCAGACAGGCTCACTGTTACTTACAAGGAATGTTCTTGAAAATACATTTTCCAGCAAGAATAAGCGCCAGCTAGAATCAGTGCACCAAACCCAATCTTAGCGAGAATAGGTTTCCAATATAACCACCTTTTTCTTTTTCTTTCAGTCTCATTTAGCTTCTGCTTCATCTGCTGCAGCTTCTGTGCCGTGTTCGCTTTCCTATCCTCTCGCAGCCGTTTTCGGACAGCACTTGAAGAAAAAAAGAATGGAAAAGGTAAATCTTCAACTGTACAACAGGGAAAACACTTCTTCAGATATTAAAACAAACTTCCTCCCAACATAACCTCTATTTTGTTTTAACAACCTTAATGGAGATTCACTTCAGGTAAGCGAAGCCCTGTAAAGGTAGCAAATGACAGATGTGAAGATGCAAAATGGGGCTTGACCAAAGCATACAACAGGGAATCGAATTAGCTGAATTATTTGAGCTTGGTCTTTCACTCCCGTCAGCCCCACCCGGTGGGTGAGATTTTTTGCTTGGAGGCTGCAGGTGTGTGCAGTGCAGGGTATGACATGCAAGCACTTGGAGCGTCCAAGTGCGTGTCTCTGCTGCAGAGCGCACACTCCCCTGATACACTGATCCCAACCTTCCCGTGTCTGCGTGCAGACTGACCCGTGCTCACCTTAGGCTGTAAACCAAACCTCAGTCAGGAACAGCAGCTAACAACCAGCTGTGTGCTGTTAAACTACCAGGGCCTTCTTGTTATTCTTGTCTCCGAAAGCAGCCTCACCTTCTCTAAGAAAGTGCGGATCTATCACATGAAAAAGGCTTTGACTGTCCAAGTCACAGAACTGCAGGGGCTGGAAGGGACCTCTAGAGATCATCAAGTCCAGCCCCCCTGCCAGAGCAGGCTGCCGACAGCAGGACACACAGGTAAGGGTCCACACGGCTGTCCAGATGGGTCTTGAATATCTCCAGAGAAGGAGACTCCACAGCCTCCCTGGGCAGCTGTTCCAGCACTCCATCACCTGCATGGTGAAGAAGTTCTTACACATATTTGTGCAGAACTTCCTATGGTCTGGTTTTTCACCATTGCCCCTTGTCCTATCAGTGCACACCACCAGCCTGACCCCATCCCTTTGCCTCCCACCCTTCAGATATTTATAAACATTGATCAGATCCCCTCTGTCTTCTC
Source organism: Penelope pileata (assembly GCA_013396635.1). Lineage (NCBI taxonomy): Eukaryota > Metazoa > Chordata > Aves > Galliformes > Cracidae > Penelope > Penelope pileata. The sequence goes on from WBMW01003037.1 coordinate 728,484, forward strand.
CAGGCTGAACAGTCCCAGTCCTAGCAAGCACACACCTGTGGCCCCTCTTCATGCTTGTGAGGGGCCTTCAAACATCCACAAAATACTGATAAAAGCATAAAAAGATAAACCCATCAGCATGTTCAGTAAGCCATCTTATTTCAGAATTTCACTCTATTTACACTGAACAGCTGCAACTGGTCTCAGACCATAATCCACTGCCTCTCCCTGCTCTCATGCAGCTCTGTACAACCCAGCCCTGGTCTCTGACCCTGCACCAACGCTGTGGTAACACGCGCAGACCCCAGTTTCCAGCACAGCTCAGTTTCCAGTACAGCAGCACACAGTGACCTTGACTCAAGTAAAGCCAGGAGCAGAGGCATTAGTACTCCTGATGCAGGTTAACTCGACATGGAAAGGAATTCACCCACCACACCTAGACCACAGAAGCCTATTAATGGTGAAGATACAACATGGAAGTTAACGTTCGGCTTCCTCGATGCAATTTCAACCACCAAACTGGAAATGGTGGGTGATAAAAACATTTGTCCTTCTAAAGTATCATCCATTTTACCAAAAAAGTTGTTACAGTATTTTAAATTAGTATCGAATTACATTGGGCATTTTTAGGACCTAATTCACATTGTACAACGGAATTCGCGGTCTGTAGGAAAATGCTTTCAATCATGAGGTTTACAGACATCTGTTCTTCTTTCTCGACCTTTACACAAAGGAGCTTTATTGCAAGAAATTTCTAAAGACGTATTAAAAAAAAAGAAAGACTGCCAAATACCACCTGTCCTTCCCCTCCGCTGAAGAAAGATCTTGAAATTTTCTTATGATCAAAAAAGCACACAGTACTTCAGCCTCCCAAGAGGATTTCTCTCTTCTAAACAATTTCTTCGTTTCGCCTACCTTTCAATGTTTCCATCTGCGATATCTTGAACTTTAGTGGACAGGCCAGTATTTATTTTGTCCATTTGATCTTTACTCTCCAGGCCTATGCTGTTCCCATTGTACTTCTCTGTGGTTATTTTGGCTGGGTGTGGAGGAGACTGCTCACAGCTTGGCGCTTGGTCCTCCTTAGAGAGCTCCTTCCACCGTTTCTGCAAACAAGGAGAGTATGTTTCAAACATTCTCCTAACACTGAAGGTACTCTTTGTCCAAGATGTCTTCCCACAGAACAGCCACAGCTGTGGATTAAAGGAACTACCAGGTCAAGAAAGAAATAAAAATCACTAGACAAACAAGGTCAGATCAATCTGCACATTCTCCAACAACGGGCCCAGTGACTGGGGCTGGACAACATTAATACAAATACTTAATGCTGCTGAAACACTAGGATCTGGCTAAGGTGTTTTTCCTTACAGTTATTCCTGTTCAGAAATCAACTTCCACCATGTAGTAGACATTCTCCCTAAATTTACCGTACGGGACGGTGTCATAGTGAAACCGTGACAAACACCGACTTTGCTAATGACATTGTACCATACTCCAGCAACAGAGCAAGAACCAAAACAGACGAACGCTGTGGTGAAGGCATGCATTCTGAAGAGAAAAATCTAACAAGCCAACATAAACAATTCACAGACAGATCAAATTTTACAGCCTTTCCTACAAACAGACCAGTGCGGCGGCTGTAACCAATCACACGCATTTCACCAAAAGGCCCTTTAGTGACGATGCTGTCTTGCTTTGACATGACAGACAAACACCAGACTAATAGGAACATTTCTGTTAAAGATGAGAAGATGGGGTTTTGCTGCACGAACAGCACAAGCTGCCTTTACTTCAGCAGTAGTTTGTAAGGATTGCAGATGGCACACTTTGTGTTCAGAGAGGTTCACGCCATGTCTCTGGAGGCGAGACACTTCTCGTTAGACAAGTGGCCAACCAAATCAGTTCTTACAGCCTTGGAAAGGCTCAAGGAAACTTTTTTTTAGGGGAAAGAAATGAGTAAGCTAAGAGAGAGAGTAGGGAAGGGCAGGATTAGTACAGTAAAGCTAAATTGAAAGTGAGAATAGCACTGATGGGCCCTTTTACTACTGACAAAAAAATACAATTGAAAGAGCCAAGGGAGTGATTAAGTTTCCTAAGAAATCTAGATACACTAGACTGCCCTTCTGAGATGCGATGCTAGCATCAGCAAACACCAGAATCCTAAAAGGAGCTCAGATATCCTCCTTTTACATTGTTTGTACCTTAGTATAACAGCTTTAGAGGTTTCTAGTTTTTTTGATCTTTTGCAGCCAATGTATGGCACCAACTGCAAAAAGGCAGAAGTGCAGCACCGCTTTCTAATTCGATCATTTCCCTTCCACCAGCATCCAGTTTCACTCATCTCAAGAACTTCCTGCTAGGCTCATTCAAACGAGAGGCATGACTCTGACCAGCTCCTCTTACAGTAAGCACAAGCCCAGTACCTGAGACCACTGCTGATGGGCAGCTCCAGCCACAGCCTTCACTGGAGCTGATGATGTCACAGGACACCCGGAGTCCTGTACCTTCCTGCTCTATAACCAGACACTCTTTACCTGGGGGCCTTTGCTTTAAGGGTGATTTAGAGCTTCTCCCCATCCTGTCCTGAAGGCTCTCAGTACAGAGTTAGGCAGGAAACTCAAACCAGGTTCTCAATACTGCATTTGCCATGTTGTAACTCTACCATTCACCATTTCTTCAACCTTTTCCCAGGGTCTTGTTTCCTATGCTGGACCTCTAGCAAAGTGCCTCCTCCATATCCTTTAACGGCCCCTTTTTGTATTTCTCCGGGATGATAATACTGTGAAGATACAGGTTTAAACTCTTTGCAATAGCTCCAAAATGAGGAATAAGCTTGTCTTGTACGGTCCTGCACTGTACAGGACTTCCTTTCCATCTCACTCTTCTCCATATGCCTACACGATGCTGTTACCTTTCTTGGCTCCAAAACACAGTAGGCTCTTATCTGCAAGAACTACCTAGAAAGAGAGAACTGGAGAACTTCACAGTTTCAGTGGAAGAAGAATCTAGGGTTAATGCCAAAGCTGCAATCTAATAGTTCACCATTTTAAGGCCATTTTAAGACCCGGAGATCTACTACATCATAAAACACAAATTCACATTGTTTTGAGAAGTAAAATAAGAGAGAAATAGTGAAACTGGCATGCTAGATCTTTGACCTAATGGGTAGCTGTCCTAACAGTGACTAGCTGAAGGCTCTCTTGCCTGAATAGAAGTTCATGCAGAAGAAAACCTGCAGGTAACAGAAGGTAATTGCTGCCAAAAACTAACCAGTTATTTTCTCACACAAGTCAGCCAACCAATAAGGACACTGAACACCTTAGGGAAAACAAACAAACAAAGTCACTTTTAAATGCTGATGATTAGAAAGATGAACTGTAAATCAACTCTTCACAAAATGAGCATTAGATTGTCGTCTGTGAATTCAAACCTAACCTAAAAAAGCCCTCAGAAATTGATCTCAAAACCATAGCTATTTATAAACGAGGCTATGAAGACTACCTCACTGATTTTCCAACCACTGAATCAGCTTGAGCAATAAACCAACTCCTCCACTGCAGAAGTTTTTTTTGTTTTGCTTTAAAAAGAAACAGCCGCTAATGGTTTATGGAAATCCACAGTGCAGATTCATCTTACTGTCACAGAAAAAGATGTAGTTGTGTCAATAAGAGATTTGCTGGCTAAGAGAAATACTGATTAAATCTGGGGTAACAAGCACATAGGAAGAACTGAAATCAGAGACAAGTCTACAGAATCACAGAACTGCAGGGGTTGGAAGGGACCTCTAGAGATTACTGAGTCCAACAGCCCTGCTGAAGAGATTCCCTACAGCAGGTCACACAAGTGGGTGTCCAGAGGAGTCCTGAATATCTCCAGAGAAGGAGACTCCACAACTCCTCAAGTAGCCTGTGCCAGTGCTCTGTCACCCTCACTGTGAAGTCCTTACCCGTGTTTGTGTGGAACTCCTTATGTTCCCGTTTTTGGCCACTGCCCCTTGTCCTATCACTGCACGCCACTGAGAAGAGCCTGGCCCCGTCCATTTGCCTCCTGCACTTTAGATATTTATCAACATTGATCAGATCCCCTCTCAGTCTTCTCTTCCCCAAGCTGAACAGTCCCACATCTCTCAGCCTTTCCTCACAAGGGAGATGCTCCAGGCCCCCAGTCATCTTTATAGCCCTCCACTGGACTCCTTCTAGGAGATCCCTGTCCTTCTTATACTGGGGAGCCCAGAACTGGACACAGCACTCCAGGTGTGGCCTCACCACATCTGTGCCAAGCAGAGGGGGAGGATCACCTCCCTCAATCTGCTGGCCACACTCTTTTTCAACGCAGCCCAGGACACCATTGGCCTTCTTGGCCACCAGGGCACACTGCTGGCTCATGGCCAACCTGTTGCCCACCAGAACGCCCAGCTCCTTCTCTGCAGAGCTCCTCTCCAGCAGGTCATCCCCCAACCTGTACTGCTGCGTGTGGTTATTCCTCTCCAGGTGTAGGACCCTACACTTGCTCTTGTTAAACCTCACCAGGTTCCTCTCTGCCCAGCTCTCCAGCCTGTCCAGGTCTCGTTGCATGGCAGCACAGCCTGCTGGTGTGTCAGCCACCCCTCCCAGCTTCGTATCATCAGCAAACTTGCTGAGGGTGGACACTGTCCCTTCACCCAGGTCATGGCTGAACAAGACCGGAGTGAGATTACAATGGTGGTAATAAATAACAGCAGGCACACTTGTATTAAACTGTGCATCAGTTCCAGAACAGTGTTTGGGCCATCAGGACAGTGTCACTGGCCACTCAGGACCACCTTGCCTCACCAGCCTACCCTTACTAAAAAAGGACATGGCCATCCAGGACAGCATTCCAGTCACGCGAACTGTCCCACCATGTCTCCGTGATCATCCCAGCCGCCAATCAGGAAGACAGAGGAAAACACTGCTTGCACTCTCGATCTCTCAAACGTCTTTCTAAAGGGTGCAAGTCCCTTCTAGTGTTCTGCAGTTTTCTGCAAGTTTACTAACTGTGTCACAAAGAAGGAATTTCCCATCCCCCATTCTACTGCAAATGTAATAACACTGGCTCGAATAGATGGTCCAAAACATAATTTTAAGTTTAAATCTCCATGACAAGACTGTTTGAATGTCAGGAAAATAAATGTACCTCTTCAGGCAAACAGGCAGGAAGGACTGTGGTATTCAAGTAACTTTCTAATTATATGATAGTGCCTGCAACTTTATAAAAAAAAAAAACAAAAAAAAACAATAAAAATGCGTCTCTGGAACTGAGGTACTGCACTACATCTTGCAAAATGAAGTCTGGAACAAACAAGTGATGCATCACCCTCATACAATCGCCCTCAAAATTATGACCAATGTGTCTGCATGAGGTAGCTGAGCTGTAGGAGCTGCATTGTCTCTTGGATTGAATGGAGACAACGAGAAGGTGTTTGGGCAATGGAAACGCATCAGATGTTCAGCTGACAGGAGGATCAGGTGAACAGCTGCAGTTTTGGGGATTCACAGATTTCAGTGCAAAGTTGTAATGTTCCGTGTTGACAAAACCCATCTGTGGATCTAAGTGATTCAACCTTCTTTGTCCTTTCAAAGCCACAAATTCGTTTTCCAGAGACCAATCATTTCAACAGATTTTTCTGAAAGAGAAACAAGTTATTCTACTATGTTGTTGAAACAATATTAATTTGATTAAGAAGGAATTTTATAGACACGTGAACTTGAATCTTGTTCCACCTCGTTTTATATCGTGCAGTGCTGCAGCGCAACCAGGAAGCAAGTCACTGCTTCAGCTACAGAACCACGCAATCAGCACACCAACCACACAACCCGCTGGGCAGGCACTGATCCCTTCCTGAGAGCCCTGGGTGGAAGCCCCACACATGCTGTATGAGGGGAAGAGTATCCTCCTACTCTGATGCCACTACTGCAGTTGCAGCCACTTGTGAAAGTAAAGGTTTAACTATGTGCTGTGCTTGCCTGCACAGTGTGCTGAAATCCCCGCTCAAGTCAGAGATGAACATCTGAGTCGCTACCTCAGAGATCCCTGCCATGGCTACATGCTCACCCTGGCACTTCTCACACTCTGGACAGTACAGTTCTCTATGGGTGAAAAAACGATCTCGCTGACCTTGAAAGGAGAAATGCTCTTGTATGTGCTGCCAGCGTGGGTGAAACAAGTATTGATTTTCTCCACATGACCCTGATGCGTAAAGAGAAAAGCACCAGGACAACTACGCTGCAGAAAACAATGACTTAGGAAAGGTCACCAAAACAATTATCAGAGAAAAAGCCGAAGCAACTAGGAGAAATATGCCTTGGATACGCTCTTAGCATGAGGAAATTACACACTTGAACGTGATGAGCAGTATTCTGAGTTGACAATGCTTCCTTGTATTCAGAAACAAGAAATCCTGCAATCTAGATGGGCAGATGTGGGAATCAGAGCTGCACAGCTAGAAGCACAGCTGTTTTAATAAACAAATAGCACAGCTTTTTAATAAAAAAGCAACAAATTATTAGACGGAACACCCCCACGCCCCCAGAAAGACGACTCCAAAAAGGCAGGAGGTTGTACATGTTAGGATGAATAATGCAGTATTCTGGGCACTCAGTGCAGGTGTTCAGATTAGTAGGAAATTCCCCAGGTGTCGGCTAGAGGTTACGTATAAATATAAATCATTTTACACAGCAAGTCAAGAAAAACAATTCCCAAAGAAGAATCTGACTACTACCAGAACCACAGAAGAGATCAGTGTTTTAGCTCATCTGCTTGGTTCATGATTTTAAGAAATCTACAAAATAAGAAAAGCCCTAGCGTACGAAAGCAAAACTAAATCTGTCCTACAACCTCTCCTCCTGGTCCTCCCTCCCCACCCAGCCCCAGACATTGGAAATAGCTGTAGCTACTGTAATCACTGCAAACCACACAGATTGGATAATCTGTTTGTTTTGAAACTCTTAACATTCAGCTAGATTCTACTAACCGTAATACAAATTTTAAAGGATATAAAAAAAGGCAACTTTGCTGGTAAACCTCTCCTTTTGCATCAGGCAATTTTACTGTTAGGAAAACGTATAGCAAGCATCAAGAAATCCAGCAGAGATCCTTGCTATCTTTTCCAAGCGATACTGAGAGTTACTTCTGCTTTTCAGTACTGATGATACTGACTTAACCTTTTCAAAATTACTCCAGACAAGTTATTTTTGCATTTTATCTCAGGGAAGACAATTACATAGGATTAAGAGTTTAGCAGCTGGAAAGGGCTGATGAGATACCCCTAATACCTTCAAGGCATCAACTGAAAAAGGGAGTTTATTTAAATCCCACAAAATTCCTTGTTTTAAAGCAGTTCAGAGCTCATTTTTAACTGCTGTTAGTCGTCTACTGCTTATGTTTAAGCACACAGATGTAAATAATTACCTGTATAGTTGAATCTCCCATTATAAATTTCGCTCCTTCTATTACAGCCATGTATGAAAATCTTAGTTGATCGGGTGTCTGAATAAGTCCCATTCGGTATTTTCTCATATCCAGTAATACCTTCTTAATATCTACAGAAAATGGGTCCTTTTTTTCCATCTGTAAAGAAGGTTATATTGGAAGCGTCACAGGTAGAGATAAAGAAAAATAACATATCAAAGATAATACAAGTGAAAAATGTCAGTCACAAAACTAAAAATTCAACTCTTCACATTGTGTTTCTATTAGTTACAACAGAAATTAACATCTCCAGATTTCTAAATAGTTTTCACAAGAAAAAAAAGTAAACCATCAATGAAAGCTTATAGTGAACAAATCTATGTATTAACCAAATACATCAGTCTCCTAATATCAAGTCTTAAAATCAAGAACAGAGATATGCCTGATTTTATTCAGACACGTGTTTTGAAGTAGGCCTACCACAATCAGAACCATAAAGCAGTTTTTCCTACAACTCCTGAATGGAACAGCAATTTGGAGTGAGTGGAGCAGCGGTTTCCTTCTTTAAATAATATTCTCTAATTCAAGCAACACACATTTTCACCCCCATACTACAGATGCTTTTAACCACATACCTGCATTTCTTGCAGTGTATGCTTTAATTTTTAATATTAAAGTATACTTGCATCAAAGTATATACCTTTCTTTTTTTTTTTTAGAATACACTAATAAAACCTGAAGAAAAATAATAAGTTGAGAGAGCCTACTCAAAACACAAGATGGTTTAGACTTTAAATGAAATCCTCTCTCCTAACCCCGTGTTATACTTCTCACTATTACCAAGCACAGCCAAAGTTGGACTCTGTGATTTCAAATCCAACTTGAAGATATTTTATTTAACATTTGAAGTGCACTGAAATTACGAACAATTATAGATTATGCAGTTCACAAGCCTAACTAAGCCTAGGCTAATCTCAATCTATTCTACGCACATCTTGCCCACGCTGGGAAGGAAGGCAGTGTCAGAAGGGAAGCAGCAACAGAAAACAGCCGAGCACTTACCAGGACAAGACAGGTGTCTACTAATGAAAATGTGCCGGATCGTCCTATCCCTGCGCTACAGTGCACGACTGCAGGCCCATGTTCAGGACTTAGCGAACCAGACTCTCTGACTTTAAAGAGGAAGTTCAGAAATGAAGCTGGGGACTCGGGAACTCCAAAATCTGGCCACGTAGTATAATGAAAATGAGATATCGTCCTGGACTCGCCACTCTAGAAGTGAAAACAGGTAAACAATGCAACTAGAAAGTACTCAGCGTTTGTTTAGTAAGCACACATTTCCCCAATCCAAATCAATAGCGACCCTATTTAAACCTCCCGTTGAGATAAACGATCCAATATCCTGCTGCAAGCTGCAGGACTACCAACAATGCCATCTGAAGCATTCCTTTGTCTGCATTACTAGATGTTTGCAATTATTATCAAACATATTTTCCTCTTCTCCAACTTCCATGGTTTTTTCTTTAACTATGTTGCCCCCAAACATTCATTCTCAACCATGAATCATAGAATCATAGAAACACTAGGTTGGAAAGGACCTACAGGATCATCTAGTCCAACCGTCCTCCTATCACCATCCCTACCCANATCACCTCCCTGCTCCTGCTGGTTACACTATTTCAAATACAGGCCAGGATGCCATTGGCCTTCTTGGCCACCTGGGCACACAGTCGGCTCATGTTCAGCCGAGCATCAACCAACCCCAGGTCCTTTTCCTGTATACAGTCTTCACGAACACAACTTAACGGCTTATAGCAACATGCCAGGCTGCTAGCACTGACAGGACTGCAGAAATACCCATCAGCACTGTAAGCACGCTACCCCTGTTCAGAGCAAGCTGTAACACCAAGAGGTATCTGCACCTCCTTCATGGTAACCACACCGCTGAGAGCAGCGGGAAGCCCTGTGGAAAAGGCCCCTATAACCCACACTGCTGGATGCGTAACTAGACTCAGCCTGAAGCATTCACTTCTAAGTAAATAAAGATCCTAAAATCAGACCAGGTTTTCTCTGCAAGTGATGAAATGACAGTCAGCAAGTCTGCATGCATCCTGAGAAGCTTTGCTCATGAATTTGAATCATATCTTCACTGAGCTCCCTTCAGGTTCGCTGTCACATGCTGCTCCTTGCCTCCCTTCTTTTCTTGTCACACACCGATTTTGAGACAATTTGGTCACCAATTTGGTTCAGGAATGTTTAACCTCCCCTCACTTCACTAGTTTTCCACATGTATTTGAAATCTGCTGGTGTTTCAAATCTACACAGATTGAAATCTCAGTGCATAACAGAAAATCTGTTTTTCAGCAACAAAAGAGACCCATGAAATTCAAGTTAAGTTCTGCTGTTCATCCCCTGCTCGGTCTGTTTCAACTTCAGGTGAGGGACAATTTACGAAACTCCTTTGTGAAACGAAGATCACCCAGCTCACAGCTACCACAGCAACAAGAACATTCTCATGTTCCGTCCCTTGCCTTCAGCACCTGGCACTGCGAGACTGCACACAGTTTCACAGGACACAGGGGATATTAACGTGACTCAAGCCAACCTCAAACACACAACATTTTTCAGGGATATTTAATCCTTTGGCTAAAAGCTCAACGTGGAGAGCAGAGTCTGACCCATCATATTTGGAACATGAGTAGACAGTAAGATTTCAAAAGGAAAACAATCTACCAAAGCCTCCTAAATTATATAAATACACGGGGATTTCCCTTTCTTATTTGTCTGAAGCAAAACTTTAAAAGAAAGTTTGTGTTTTCAGCTGAGATCGTACCTAGTTTTCCAGCTAGGGAGTTAACTCACTGCCCAACTCCAAGTGACTGGTTTTTTAAACATCATGGAGGCGATACGTTCTTTGTGAGAACCCTGGAAGTCACAAAATTTTGACGAAGGTAACCCACTAAGCAATTTTTTCCAATTTCTAAGAAAAATAAGTCATCCATTTACAAACAAAAAGTGGAAAAATCAGAAAGATGAGGTAGATGTACATGAAGTAAAGGGAAGTTTAAAGTTGTTTCTTCTGACTCTCTTTTGAGGTGGTAATCGATACTCTCCCCTCAAGACCCTTAAACAGTCTTCCAGAGGAAAGCCTCCCTTCTAACTCAAGGCAACAAAACCAGTCCTTATCTATGGAAAATAAAGCTGATCTGCAGGGTGGAGCTGTTTTGGGGTTGTTTGCTTGCGTGCGTTTTATCCTGAACTGCAACAAGCACTAGCCTCCTCATCCTAAAACAAACCAGAGAAACACAGCAGTGCTGCCAGCACACGGCCAAGCGTCACCCCGTGCACGCCCTCATCTGAAAACAGGTACACCTAATGGAACGAGGGAACAGTGCTGCTGTACATCTCGCCCATCTCTAGCCCGCTGAATTACTTTTTTCTTCTTCTCGTTCTGCATGAAAGCTTTATCCATTCTAGAATTTTCCATCACTTCAGCTCATTTAAAAATATCTCGTTGCTTCATCTTTCTTTATGAGTCCCATTTCAAAGCACCGGAACTGGCTGGGCTTCTTTGAACTCGCAGTTTTTAAACCTACAGCCAAATCCCATTTGACTATTTCAAACCTCCCACATTTTCTCTCTCACACAGAAAGACTCTTTCAAGTGGTGCTTGGCAGTCAAGCTGTACAGCTGAAATACTGTCTCTGTGTGAGTATCTGTACCATGCCTTCTTACAGAACTCACAGTTACTGGGCAACGTGGCTAGCTACGCGCCACAGGTATCGCTCACGTGAGTTCGTGCAAGATTCTAGAGAGAAAAGGTTTGGCTTGGTAAAGATTCACAACTGCTGACTAACAGAAATTCAGCTTCAAGAACAACTGGTTTTATTTAAAGCATTATCAAGACGCTAAACATTCTTCTGAAGAAAAAAATCTGAGCCTCAAGATAAGACAAGTGCTGTAAGTTTTTATAGGTAAACAAACAGTATAAATTTTTAAAGCAGGGAACGCTTTTCTGCTTGACAGCTGAGAACCAATTTACACTACGGCAACTATGACAAATTCTTCCAGGATTCACTCCTTAAGATGATGTACTTGAAAAAGAGAAATCCTACAAAAACGATGGTACAATATTTAAACAACCAACTTCTCTGAGAAGGGAGTCAAATGATTCTAGAGAAAATTCCATGAAACGCTGGGATAAGCTTACAGCAAATAATTAAGCACAGCTAAAACCAGTCAGCTCGGAAGCTAACACCACTCTGCACCATTCTCCACTGACAGCTGGCAACACCAGCAGCACCATCACAAGCAAACAAGGACTGGAGCAGAAATACAATGCAATGAGGTGAACTTTCAACAAAATAAACCATACCGCAATGGTTTTTACAGTGAACGTCTGATAATCCAAAACCAAAAGGGTACAAAAATCTTGGAACAACTTCAGGTCATTCAGCCACCTGAGAGTATGAACAGGACGAAAACACCAGCAAAATGCTCCAAGAAGTTGATGCCTTCAGCGTCAGGTAGACCGGGTGAAGGCAGAAAACGCTTGCCTGTTGAGTTTCACACACTCCTTAAAAAAACATGATAGGTTATGGGCTATCAAAATGGTCTAATATATCAAGGAATAAAAATACACTCACACCCCCTTGGTGGTCCTGTATCTAACAATGAGGCCTCAAGTGCATTAACACTTAATTTGATCGTATAAAAATGAGGAGATGTGCCCGGGGGTAATAATTTAAGTGTTGACATTCAAAACATTGACTTCTACCACACTTTTTTTTTTCCCCCCTTCATTCTAACGCCTGGCAAAATGGTTTTTACAACGTAAAAGGTAATAAAGGAAAGGTAATAAAGGAGTTGAATAATCTTCACAAACATCCTGTTTTTCAAAACTAGTACATATTCTCTAAGCCACAATAACAGCAGTTACATCCATTAAATCTGTTAGACACCTGACATACAGAAGTCTAGGTTCTCCTTTCCTGGAAGACAATAATATTTTTCTTAACATCTCCGCCTTATTTCTATCATCATGAGAAGCGAAATTAATACCTACTGTAATTTTTGGAAGTGCTGAGTTTATCCCACAAGTTTAACAGTAAGTTTACAGCATAGTTCAGAAATCCCTTCAAACCACTCTGACAACTACATACACACACAGCCACAACAACAAGAGTCACACTGTATGTAAGCGGAGCGCTTTGAGGGATTTTCTGATACACACGCCCCCCTCCATAGACAAGAATTCCACAAGGTTCCAGAACATGGCCTGCCATCAGACTGCCACCTCCGTATGCAAAATACTTTATGACCTTTCCAATTTTGAACACTGGAAACCAACAGCAGATCAAATCTTATCTTGTTTTGCAACACTGATCCTGCGGATGAGCCATGCAGCGCCAGACAGCGAGGGCCACTACACAGTCTTACATCACCTCCACCTGACAGCAGATGACACATACAGGCTTCAGACTATGCTGAGAATCTATTTCCATAGAATCATTTGAGCTGGAAGGGACCTTTAAAGGCCATCTGGTCCAACTCCCCTGCAGCGAACAGGGACACCTACAGCCAGATCAGGGTGCCCAGAGCCCCGTCCTGCCTGACCTTGAGTGTCTTCAGGGATGGGGCATCCACCCCATCTCTGGGCAACCTGCGTCAGTGCTTCACTGCCTGTATCATAAAAACACTTTTTGCTATTTTTTTCCCCCAGAATGTATGCTCTTTGTCGAGGTCTCAAGATTCCACCTGGAATTTAGTCACAGACCTACCTCCTAGGGTCTCCTACCACCAATGTTTTGATAGATCTAGTTTACTTCTTCCAGTCCTTGCTCTTTCAGAAATTATCTTCTTTGCAAATCTTTTCTTCAGCTGCTTTACTCTTATGTCCTAGGAGCCCAGTCTGAGATATCATTATCTAGGCTCCTCTAGAAATTTCAATTGCAATCCACTGCTCCATTTCCACACTCAGCTAGTCTCTGATTTCCTTCTAATACTGATATTCTTTTGCCCTCCCATAGCTTCCCTGAATTCCTCTGTACCAACCCCAGTCCCTTTAAGCTCACCAGCACTCAGTACGCTATACTATACCCACATATACATATATATCAGAAAGATACAGTGTGCCTCACTCACATACACATAAGGGTGAGGCACACTATATCTTTCTCCACACCACCCAGCCACCACACCAGAAGTTACTGAAAACACAAGGCTTTTTCTCCTAAATACCGTATCATATACGTGTCACAAGGAAAGCTCAGTGGAATAAGAAATAAAATGACATATTCAATACAAGGTGGAACTTCACAGAAATCAGCTGTGACCGTCCAGCAATTCACCCAGAATACAGAGACAGTCACCAAACTCAGCCACTCCATCCAATAAGGTTATTTTATGGATTTAACAAAAGGCTCTAAGACACCTATGACCTTCTCCCGTACACTTGGAGACTTCACGTCAAGTTGCAGACATGCAACAGTTTTTCAAGTAAACAACTATGAATTTTTAATATAAGCACAGTATTCTCCTCTGCTCTTACTGTCCTTCATAGGCAAGGGTCTATAGAAGCCTTTACATTCAGTCTTTCCTCAAGGAGAGTCACGACCCTGAACACTCACAGCAGAAAGCAGTGGGTAACCTACAGGAGACATCTGACATAAACATAAAGCCATGCGGGATACACAATGAACCACGGCAGAAAGGCAGCTTCAAAATTCTAAATTCTAAAATGCAGCAAAAAAATAAGGAAGCTCTGCAAAGATCACAAGCAGACACATTAAAAATGTTTTCAAAACTTTTGGAAAGACACCAACCATTATCTCCTTTACAAAGCTCTGGGACAACCCCAGCCACCACAGCAAAATCAAACAATTGCCTCAAACAAATCTAAACAAATCCAACTGTCAAATGCCACGATCTAGTCCTAAAAACAAACACTGCCCCCCAAATCGACCCGAATTTCTAAACTGTTCTTTAAACAATAAATAAAAAACAAATATTCAGGTTTTTTTTCATTGGTAAGAACATTAAATGCCGTTTTTCATACGTATTTATTTTGCTTGTGTATTAGCAAGATTTGTTAAAGTAATACAAATAATTTACTTGAGTTCAAAAAAGCTGTGTTGTAAAGCCAATTTAAGTTCTCTATATCTTCACGGAAATACTAAAGTTTCTTAAGTATTCTTGGAACTCAAAGTCAAATTTTATTTGTGACTCATCTTATATTCCAGGCATCGAGTGGCTAAACGGTTTCCCACCCTGTCCCCACAAAAGCCCCCTCCAGAGTAAGTTGCATAAACACTGTTAAGCTCACATTTCTACTTACTGTGGATACTCAATTCCCACTAGTTTTATGGCACATTTATATTTTGTTGTTGTAGTTTTTTTGTTTTTAAACAAAAGGCTGCACTTAACATTCACAGTGTTATTCTTGTGTTATTCTTCTGGAAACTATGTATTATTTTTTTTCCTGATAGAGTAACCAGCCATGTTCTATTTCTTCTAGCTGTTTTACATATTTCTTTGGAGTTAATATTCACGAAACCTCATAGGAGTACCAGGGCATTAAAAATAAAAATTCAGAACGCTAAGTTTGCTAAGTATCTGTGTGAGTTAAATGACTTACAAAGAACGTCTCTACAACACTGATGGGCCCGCATTAACAGCCCAAACTAAAAGCAGAAATTTAAGTGCTCAGTAGCTTTAGCTCAAGAAGTCTACTACAGCGTAAATATTATACTACTGTGCTGTTCCTTGTGTGATTTCTGCATTTTCCAGCTACTGTTATGTCCAAATACAGATGTATTATGAGAATTGTATCCTTAGAAAATAGGAAATCCAAGGTTATAGACCAACGTCAGCCAGATAGTTCCACAAAAAAAGCCTTTTTTATAGTTAGGAACAGTTGCCTCAGCTTCCCAAGAAGGAGAGATTCTCTCAGATGCTGCAAGTACTGCTCCTCTTTTCTTAGCCTTTGCTGTTAGTAAAGCAAGGACTAAAGAGAAATTCTCCAAGTCAGTAGGACAGAATTTCACAAAGCTCAAGGAACAACATGCCAAGTTTTATCACGTTGATCTCGTGAGGGAGGTTTCACATTAAACTTGTCTCAAAGTACCGTGAAGAGTTACTTTGAAATTCAAATAATTTTCGAACAAACATCTCAAGATTCAGTTGTATAAAACAACATGCAGAACACCTCTCCAAGCTTTCCTTTCCCAAATCCACTGACAAGACAACCTTGACTAAAACTTGCCATAGGATCGCTTTCAATTAATAAGGCAAGGTTTATAGGGAGAGAGAATATCTTACAAGACATAGCTGGAACAAACAGACAAGCTCTTCAATCCTGTCTTCAGCTCTGAAACAGAAGCAGCAAATTCCAACCCAAGCTCAGGCCAGGAACAATTTTTTTTGAGCTTAACTTGATTAAATTGTCAAAGTGCTTAATTTTTAAGAGAACAGGATGGTTGGTCCTGTGGAGCAAAAGGGGAGGTAAGCAAGAGGAGATAAAGTTACCTATCCACAGGTGGCAATTATCCCTCCCCCCCCACCCCAAACTTAGCTGCACTGAAATTATATGGAAAACTACAGTTGCATTTAAAAAAAAAAAAAAAAAAAAAAAAAAAAAAAAA
>WBMW01003037.1:744588-772225 GCA_013396635.1 Penelope pileata
AAAAAAAAACAAATTTCAAAGCTTAGGTTCCTCCTTTTAGGGTATTTCTTACAGCTCCTCTTAGGATCACCATCAATTAGAATTCAGCATGCTAAGGTACTGCCAAATGGAAAACAGAAATATAAAAAAAAAAAAATGCTGAGGGTGTTATCTCTTAACATTTAGATCGATATTTGCTCACTTGCTTATATGCCACGCTTCATCTTCAAGATCATCAGAAGCAAAATGCATTAAAATTCTCAGTGTAAGAGCTCAATCAAACCTGCAGTGACAGTATGCTAAGTGGTTTTCATCATATACTTAAGGCCAGGAATGTGAGATATGCACACGGAGAAAAGCTTACGTTGATGTTTTCTAATTGCAGTAGGTGTACTGTGTAATAGGATTTGATGTCTTCAGATACTAGCCTCACACGGAAACCTGTTTCATTAAATGTCATAACTTCCTCCTCTTTTGTTGGCCAGTACTGTGCACATTTCACCTATTAAAAGAAAAAAAAAAACTGTTTAGATATCCTAGCACCTTGGGCTTTGTGTTAGCAGATTCTGAGACCTTCTAATACAGCACAGTAGACTGCGCTACATGTTACCTGCTCCCTCTTTGAGGAATTCTCAAACTCCACAATGCTTACAGTCAAGTTATTACAACTGCTTCAATTCTGTTATGCATTCCAGCTTTATCTGTTTGTGCTCCCTTTCATCTCAGTTCTAAGGTGGTTTGACACATACTTTAACCCTTCTCTTCCCCCTCCATTCTTTCTACCTACTTCTCTACAGTGGACAGAAATCTTTCCTCGGCTATTTCAACATTTGCTCCCTGCATTTCTCATGTGGACATCTGCACATTTACAGAAGTGATGCAACACACTGTGACTGTTTTCCTAAGTCTTGCTGAAAATTGGAAGGTTCTAGCAAAACAAAAGAATCAACAACGCAGAACTTCCTCATCCTTGACTCCTCTTGCCCTGCACTCAAGCTTACTGTACAAAGATTCTTACATCAGAAAGTAAGTGACTTTTTTATGCACTAGCAAATCTTTTTCGCTAACAAATCCACTCTGGGGGAAGAAAAAAAAAAATCACCACAAAATGACATGTATTTATAATTCAAATCCACAGTAGTTTTAAGTATGTTAGTAGAAAACCCACACAGTAACATAAGATCGATATGCACCATCAGCTGTAAGTACTCCAAAAACATTAGGGCAGTTTGACAATTGGTGGCAGCAGCTTGGCTCCACTGCAACAAACAGTTATGACCACTATATAAAGAATACACTGCTCTATTGGTTTCAAAAGAAATAATCCAAAGATTTAATTCAAGTTTGTCTTCCTGACTTCTGTTTTTGTTGGTTTTCTTTTTTCCTAGACTGTCTTCTACACTGCTTCTACTCTACCTTACTTCTGTCTCCACACTCCTTTTTTGTCACGTTACTTTCCCTTTCTGGCCATACATAGCTGCTGGTTTTACAGAAATTAATTTTGTCTTAGCTCCATCACTTCAATGGTGTTAATGTGTTAATACACACTACGCTGTACACCAGTGATGAAGTCTGTTGATTCTTCTAACACACCAATCAAACTGTATGTTCAACTGCATTAAAATTATGTGGTTCACTTTAAAGCTTAAGTAAAACATCCAGTACTACTCACCGAGTCTTTTTCAACAATTCTGTTCAGCATGACAACCGCTTTGGTTTTTTGTTGCCATACCATTAGCCAAAAATGACAACACGTATTGGGGAGTGGACCCTGTGTGGTAAGGGGAAAAATGGGTGGGAAAACGCATCAGCAAAGCAGTGTCTGAACGTGGATAATGTTTTATTTGTGTGAAACGGGAGAAAGTCTTTGCCTGAAAAGTTTAACCAAAATATTAACAACATGACAGAGAAGACAGGAAAAAAAAGTAATCACACTGCACAAACCAATCAAGTGCTAAAAGCAACAAAAACCTCAGGGAAGGGATGTTTTACTGTGGGGATCAACACTGTTTTGCATTTAGAAGAAAAGATACTGCAGGCACACTGAGAAGGAGCAAGATGAATTAAGTGGTAAAAGTATTGTTTTGTACTTTTATACTTACAAAAAGTGCAAGTGTAAAACCTTGTAAATACAAAAAAGTACAAACACTCCTCATTTCATCTAACTTCGTATTCTGTTTTATACTTGCATGCTATACTTGTTTGTATTTTATACATATAAGCATGTAAAACAGAAGATAGAGTTCATGTTTTCAAAACCATTTCAGCATAAAAACATGATTTTTTTTTAAAGTTTATATTTAAAAGTATAAAATTGTTTCCTTAAAAAGAGTAAGAAATATTTGAACAAAATCTTTAAACAGTCAACTAGATACATTTAAAGATTCCCTTTGCCTTTCTGTTAAAATACAAAAGGTGTTCGCAACTAGATCGAACAGGCAGTTAGAGCGAGATACACAACCCGCAGCGACAAGGAATCACCCAAACAGAGAGGTGCACTGCACAAATCCACCTCCCCCACCCTCTGAGTGCCCTCAGCACCCACCCACAGCTGTGACCTACCTGTGTTAGGATGTAGTATCTCTGCGCTTCTTCTATGACCACGAGGCTGGCATTGATATAGTCATTCTCTGTGTTCTGCAGTTTTACTCGACTGTGGTCATCTAAAATTAAAAGAAACTTAAGAATTAACTACCCCTCCATCTTAACAGACACTCTTTCGCAGACAAGTTTAAGTTCTAATTGCTTGTCGGGCCTAAATTCTTCAGTACTAAGTAAATGGCAAACTACAAAAATAGGTGAAAGCAGTTTCTCGTGTAACTTTGATAACCATTCCCGCCATCCTCCCCTCAGCGTTCCACCACAGATCAGTAACTGCAATACTCCTTTTCCTCTAAAGAACAGCCAAGACCACCCCCACACACAAAGCAGCTGATGTTCATCTTTTTTTAACAGTTTTATTTCCTTGCTCTAACAGCACGACAATCCACAACAGGCAGCAATCGGTCCTGTTATGCCAGGTCACTCTGCTGCACGGTCTGCTTTAGGTTCAGAATTCCAAGATCTTCAGCAAGCTAAGGTTTCACAGGTCGAGGCAGAATCATAAACTGACATAGCTAAAAAATAATCTACTTGCAGGTATTCAAACCAAGCTTTGCAGAATTTATTTTCCCTGTAATTCAACAAAACACAAATCAGAAACACTAAGGAAGCAGCACACACAACGACGAGCCTATTTAACAAGTCTCCCAATTAAACACAGCCTGATCCAATTACACGGTTTTCCTCTTTCCCATGGTTACGCAGGCAGAGGATTCCCCTACTTACGGGGGAGCGAAGCAGACAAAGCACTGCTTTTAAAATTCTAACATGAGGCTACCAGCCTGCCACAGGACAACGCTGCACAGTGTGACTGTGACTTCCCAGCACTTAGTACCCTCTGGGAGGCATTTAGGTAATGAGACTTGTTCCCAGTAAATCATCCTGTGTCGGTCGTTTCTCAGACTCCATTACATAAACTGCATCTTTTGTTTCCTATCTGTACCCAGCTGTGGATGAGGAACAGAGGTCCGCCTGACTGTGAACCCCCTGGAGCTCCGCTGCCTCCCCAGACTGCCCGTGGGAGCAGCTGAACCCAGCAAGCTACCAAGTGCATTTCAGGAAGTCGCTCCGTACGGCGGCTGACGGAGCTGGGAGCGAGTCAGGGTGCGCTGCCAGGCTTTCACCGACGCTGACCACAGAGCTCGCTCTGGGAGCTGTCACAGCTGCTGTCCAAACACGCCAGCCGACTTCTGCCTTTCCCGTACCCTCACCAAAAGCTACCCTCACCAGCGGCCTAAGTTCCTTGTGACAAGTATCTTGTGAAATTAACAGAAGCCACAAGTTCTGGGCGAGCAACCACTCATCATCGCATTTGGTACAGCTGTGCTAACTCACATCAAGTCCCCATGTCACTGCCAGCCCGTACGGCACAAAGCTCATCCAGGAAGGAATCCATCAGCGTGACCCTGAACAGGCAAAAACCCTGTACGGGAATCAGAAAGCAGTTACTGAACCAGCCCCTTGTTCTGAGGGCTGTTCCTGTTATTTCATAAACACTGACCACGTTTTTGAAAACCTGAAAAAAGTGCATTTATTATGCCTTGATCCAATTTCACACTTCCCCAGCTCTCTGCTGCTGACAGCTGTCAGAGTACCAGGATACACGCAGACCCTTGACCGGGCCCACATAACTCTCCTCCCATTGGGTATCCACCAGATACGGACAGCCTTGAGCCTCCTGAATACATGCTCACCGCACCACATTCAAGGAAGAAAGCAAAGAGTGAAATCCTTTATTTTTCCCACCCCAGAGGACTAAGGCCTGGGGTTGTCCCTACCTCCCCTAGCTGCGAGCTTTTCTATGCAGCCACACGCAAACATGCAGAGCACGGAAGTCTGCCAAAAAGCTATTTTTAATACAAAAGAGTGAGAAAGCTACTGGTTTAGCCTGCTTCCATTAGCATTCCAGAGGTAAGGCAACACCATCTTGACTCTCAGGAGGCTTACGAGTCCATATGAAGAAAATAACCAAATCAAGACAGTCGATTTAAGATGTGTTTCAAAGTAAAATATATGTCCTTGCATTACTTCGTCTGGAAACTCAAGTGTTACTTTTTCCTTCCACGTATCACTTTATCTGAAATGTTTCTACTGGAGAGAAACCAAGACCTTTGTAAATATTACATGTCATCTGCCAACAGGAAAAACTTAAGATCTTGTTATAGTAAATCACACATACCGGTACCAGTGTTCTCGGAAAGGTGACGTCAGCCGGCGCTGTTAACAGTTTAATCACCCGGCGGCAGCTGCTGCTGGCTGCCGGCAGCAGATAACCCCCAGGCCCCAGCCAGCCTTCATCCTGCCACGCTTACACGTGCTTACAGCCGTATTTTTAACCTCTTCTAACTTCTGCTCTGTAAACATCATAAAGAGAGTTTGGAAACTCGCACGGGTTAATGCTCCCTCCTCCTCCCCAACCAAAACAGAGGCAATCTTCCAACTACAGTGGCGCACCCAGGGGACAAAGAAAGCCACTAGCAAATATTGATTTCCCTTTCAAGGGAAAAGGTTCCTGAAGGACACAATGACCTAGAAACCTCATTCAAGCCCTGGCTTGTTCTTCTGAATTAAACGAAGCCAGCCAACTTCTGACAGCGAGTTAGCTGTAACATATTTCCCCTATGTAAATCATTTCCAGTTACAGAATGCTTCAGATTTATATGAACGATAAACATATCTTAAATCTAATCTAAAAGATTTATCTCAAAGTTGCCAAGCTCGCAACAGCTAAAATAGAGCACTCGCTTTCTGAGGCATTCATTTCCCTATTTCGACAAATTACGCAGCCCAAAAGGGAAGTGGGAAGCTTACAAGCGCTGCTCCTTCTGGCTCCCAGCCCACCTGCCCGAGGTGAGCACGCCCTGGTGAGACCCTGCCCCTCCGGTACCACTGCCCAGGTCTCATACACAGCCACGATTTCACATCACACAGCAGTTTGCCCACTCCCTGCCAAAACGAAAGCCAGATAGCCTGTTAAAACGGAGATAGGAATGTTTGGCATTTCACGTGATACAGCTCTTGCAGTTGATTAATGAAAAGTCTTCATTCAAAAACAACTGCACTTCTGAACACGAAACCACTGTGTAACTTAAAAACCACCTTTTGTCCAAGAGATGTCTCTTGCTTGCCAAATACGGTGCAGTTAACAACAAAGGAGGGTGAAACGCTACTTAGGGGATTAAACAAAGTCACAAATAAAACAAGCAGCGATAAGCCATCCCAGTGACCCCGTGTGACCCTTCCCACCTCACAGCAAATCCCCTCCATTTCACTCGTCTAAAGCCAGTCTGCTCGAGCTGCTAAGTCACCCACACTGCAGTATTCCCTCCCTGGATGTGCACTCACAACTTCCAGATAAAACCAGTTTCAGAGGGAGCCTATGGCAAAGGCAAGGTGACCGTTCCCCACCTTGCCACTGGTGGTACACCACAAACACCATCACGAGGCATCAGCCAAGGCCTAGCTCCTAACTGAAGCGTGCTCCTACTGAAATACACACGCTGCTCTGAAGTAATGCCTCCTATTTATTTCCACAGAAACGACAACAGACACAAAGAGCACAATAACACTCTTTGATAGAGCACATTCTCAGCTGCAAAACACCAGTTTCCAACACAGCCACCACCATTAGCTGTGCATTTTCACCAGTGATGAACAAGAGCCTGCGTGAGCAGAGGTGCCCCACTGTTGCTGTTACCACTGCTGAAATGCACCACCACCACCTCACTGTGCCCACAGCCACTGTTTGGTCTCTGGAAACGTTCAGCAAGATTCAATGAATGTCAATGGGCGCCATCTTTTCTGCATGGAGGAATTCAGTTCCACCCCTTTGCTCCATCCATGCTCCTATGTCAGATGCCGTTTGGTCAGCGTGCCCCTCTGCTGCCATCTGTCACACGGCAACAACATGGAACGGAATATTGGTGGGAAGGCGCAACCTCTGCTGCCATACCTCCAACATGCACCTCTGACCTCGTGGGCCAACATCATAAAACAGGAGGCACTGCTTTTGGAGCAGCCCTCATACAAAACTGCCGCACAGGATCCTTGCACTTTTAAACAGGACTATGGGGGAAAAAAACACTCAAACAAAGGAACAAAAACCTTAGTATACAATAAGGTCTGAACCAGAGGAGGTTCAGACTGGACATTAGGAAAGGTGGACACTTCTATACTGTGAGGGTGGTCAGGCACTGAACAGGCTTCCTAGAGAGGCGGTTGGTGCCCCACGCCTGTCACTGTTCAAGGGTCATTTGGACAATGCCCTCAATAACATGCTCTAGATTTTGGTTAGCTCTGAAGTGCTCAGGCAGTTGGACTCGATCATCTTTGAAGGTCCCTTCCAACTGAACTCTTCTGTTCTAAAATTTAGATCAGTGTGTGCCAGGATATTCCCCTACTCCCCAATCCCAAAGAAAGAAATATCTCCAAAAGCAACACAATGAGTTTATTTATAACGTGCTTCTGGTAACAAGATGTTCTATAGAATCATTAGATAACGTCATGAAAAAGCATCAATTTCAGCTTCTAATATGGACAACAAGGAGTGCAGTAGGCTTATTTTGGACAGAACATCTCCCTGTTCTCTGGGCACGCACTTGAAACAGGACAAAAAGGGAACGCTTTGCCATGATAAATAATCAGCGCTAAAGCGCAAAACCATCCACATTAGCTCCAACTCTGTTCCTTGTAAAGCACAATATTCTCCACATTCCTCTCTCCCTGGCGCGTGTTCTATGACAACCGTAAGCCTACGGCTGAGAGATCCAACACAAAGTCTACCAGCAGCCTCATGAAGAAAACAAGAGAAATCACTGCCTCTTAAGATCCTCCAACAGCAACACAAGCTCTTTGGTGAAAAGGTACTGAGGACCTAAGAAAATGGGCTACGCATCGCATTACAAAAGGGCTAAAGAAAACTAACTTGTGCCATCCCTCATCTACCCTCCAAAAGCTGGGGGGAGAGATCCTGCCAATTCTACCCAGGGGATTTCCTTCCAGCCCCTAAACCTGGGAACACAGTATGAAGATCTCTAAAGGTGTTTAAAGTCAACCTGAGACACTAGATTCCTTTGATATGAACTAAGGATAAGATTTAGAAGGCAAGTAACAACAGAAATTTTAGAGTTCCAATAAAGATATCAATAAAGAGTAATAGCCTCATAAGTTATTTTCCTCTGAACAATGTTTTCTGAGAAATGGTTTCATCTGTCAGGAAATGACTGGCTGTCAAACCAAACCTATTTCAGATTAACTTCCTGTTTCAGTGCTGCCACACAGCCAAGATATTCCTCTCCCTCTTCTAGACCAATACAAACTGCATGACTACTGTTTTTTTGGCTAGTCAATCACTCTTGAGGGCTTTTATCCAACGAAAATTGTACACACCATAGCTCTGTAGCCAAAGGAAAAAAAAGGAACGCTAATAAAAACATTTATGGAACAGGAGAATGTAAAACTCAACCAACTGCAGTGGGCAGGCAATGAGTCTATACAGCTAACAGCAGTCATCTTTTACCTAGAAGCACATGTAACACACCAACTAGTTTCAGCATACATGCCCTGTGTGTTACAGTTTAAGTGGGGCAAACCAACCCAAAGCATGTTTTCCCCAAGACAGAAAAATCACTGCATTTCCTCTTACAGAGGCAGGACCTCAGATTTCAGACTGGCTTTGTTGCTGTATACACTAACAAACCATTTTCTCGTGGCTATGGAGAAATAGAGCAATTTCATCAAATCATGTCTTACAACATGTTTATTTACGTAGCTAGAGCACAGGGCTAACTGCTGCTTCTGAAGGCCTTTAAGCATCAGAGACGCAGCTTCTACCCCAGCTGCTCTGAAGTTTAGGTACCAACATCTCGGAATGTCATTTATCACAGAATCACAGACTTGTACGGGTTGGAAGTGACCTCGGGAGACCATCGAGTCCGACCCCCATTTATCATATATTCTGTTCCAGGTCTCTCTCTCCTCCCAATTCCTACCACTGTCACAGAAACAATTATGAGTTATATTTGAAAGCAGACATGTGACATGCAGCAGTGACTAGCTCACCGGCTGTTTCGCTGTTCTCCTCAAACAGCCTTGCTACTAGCACCCAGTTCCGCGGGCCTATCCTGGCAGTGCCATTCAAACTTTCTTTCTTTCATGTATGCTAAAAACTGAGACACGCTTCCCAAAGCTCATCACGTTACACTTCACATCAACTAGCATGCGATGATTTTCATGTCCTCCTGAAGCCAGACGCTACTTCAAGACCAGATTTATTTAACTGTCTCTTCACTGTTCTACAAGGTCCATGGATTTTCACAGCAGCATCACTTCCTCCTGGATAAAGGAGCATTTCAGAAGCAGGATTTGCCAACCACCAGGGCAGAAGTGTTCGTTACTGTGAGAGACATACCATGATTAAGAAAAAAATAATAATAATAATAACCCTACAGAAGATGAACATAAGCCACACATCTAAGATATTACTGCAGGTATTACCAGATGATAACACAATCTCTCTTTATTTTAGAAACATTTGGAAAAAAAAAAAAACAAACACAGAAAAGCAACAAATACTTTAGAAGTAAGCTGCCATTCTCTTTGCACTTGTTCCAAAAATGAAATTCACGGATAGGACAAAGGGCAAAAGCATGGTCACGAAAGCTCTGTAAGATGACAGACAGGAATAGACTTTGGGTCTCAAGGGTCCAAAACCAATTTCCTGCCTTCTCAAAACCTGTCTCAATATAGGTATGAAACAGAAAGTGAACGAAACGTGATCTACTTTATCACAGGTAAGCAGCTAACGCTGTGCTTTAACAGGACAGCAAACCTGAGACACGTGGACACCTCTGCACGGGCCAGCTAAGGTCTATGGCAGGGGCAGCACCGTCCTGAGCAGAAGCTCGGAAGCCTCAACTGACCCGAGGTACCCTCTTCAGAGCTGCACATTTCTCACACAGGATGGTGCTGGGAAATGCCATGCAGACACAGCAAAGAGGCTCTGCACTGAATTTCAATTTCAGTTTCATGATGGCACAGCATTTAGATTCAGCACTAAGCCAGAGTGGATCCATTTGGTGGGAACACGGTGTGCAAGTCTGGCAGCAGCCTCACAATCAGCGTGCAGCACTGCCATCTGACCAGCGTGACTCAGCCCGAGACCTTCTCTGCGTCATTTTGAGAAGTGCTGTGCACGTGCTGTTACCACAACTTTCGACTGGAAACAAGGAGTTCAGCACTTCTCCAAAATGTACAATAGGTATCCATGCTGAGCTCTCAAACCCAAAAAAAAAAGCCCTAATACATCAGCAACCCTTCAAAAGTTCTAGATCCAGTAACAAAGGGGAGATATTTTGCTACTCAGGGAAACCTGGTACAAAAGGACACACAAATATTTAACGTTTCAATTTTAATATTTTATAGAAAAATCTGTACCCACTTTCCCCCCCTTCCCAGTCCTTTTGCACGTGATACATGACAGCTTTCTCCAGCTATAATTACATGTTGCTCATCTTCTGCTCATGTGCCTGAATACAAGTTTCTAAAATAAATGCTGCTGAAAAAAATTCCACACACCACTTCAGTAGCAAATGAATTGGTAAAAGAAGCTGCTTTCAATTGAGCTATAAGACCCATATGTCACAAAGACCATTCATTCCTTGGCAGTTAGTAAAATACCAAGCACTACTTATCTGCTGGCACTGAGAAAATTACAGAACATTACACATATATTCTTCGGAATAGATTAAAATAAGAAAATCTCACGTAGTTTTTAAAGAAAAAGTAGAAACCCAAAAGCATTTCTCTATACAGCCTTACAAATAAGCAGAATCACCTGGGCAGTCCTGAGGGAAACTGGTTGTGTTAGGCAGAACTTAATCTAATCTCCATGCTCAGCAGATGTTGATATTTTTTTTTTTAATGACCGATAAAGCAATATTAAATTCTTTCCTTTTAAAGAATCATTAAACAAACATTTACCTAGATACCAATAATTACGACTTGCAATTATCTCTCATTCTCCAATCAATAGAGTGTGCTTAACCTGCACATTTTCTGCCTTCTGTTACACACGTTTTGTTATGAAACACACGTTCACCACAGGACGTGTGCCAGCAGAAATAAACACAGCATAAAACCTACAAAGACCACGACGTATGTACTACAGAGTTTAGAACTGAAGGGATCAGTTAAAAGTCTGCAAAACATTTACTGCAGTGAATACAGAAAAGGTACTTACACGGACTAACATCTCTGTATCTGTTTCGATTTCTGTTTTCTGGGTACTTTGCAACTCTGTGAGGGTAGTCGCTGGATCGATGTCGAATTTCCTTTAAAAGACAAAAATGCAGTTTACTTAGAGGCAGTGAGCAGATTAAGGCTGGTGTTCTGCACGTTCTATCACAAGGCTCTCCAGCTCAATTACTTAATCACATTTATTAATGCAATTATTAACGTTTTTAGACCAACTTATTACAGCTAATATGATTTTCCCTCGGTAAACGTGTGCCATTCTTGGCTGCGCTGTTGCCACTTCCATCTTTTTTACACTTGACTGCCACGACAAACTAACACACGCACAATTTGGTGAGCAACTCATATGGCAGGAACAAGGGGGGGAGAAAAATAGGTAATTATCATGCCTACAGTCTAACTGAGATTTGCACGCTATCTTCCTCAAAACCAAGAGCCAAGCAGAACTAAGAGCAGCATGCTGCCAGCTCCTTTACAGCAAGGCAAACCCCCACAAAGATAACTGAGCTCGTTGGCTGCAGCCACAGCATCGGAATACCAAATTATTAGAGGCCATCTGACACTTCATCCTAAACAGCTGGAATTAAACACAAACCACTATGGAAGAACAGCTCTGGACTCCCAGCTATCACTTTGCCCCAATACAGAAATCCCAGCTTGCTTCTACGCAGGCATTAACACAAACCTCCTGAAAATCTGCACTGGAAGGTACTCAAACATACCCATTTACACACTGCTTCAAGGAGTTACATTGCTTACGCAGTCCGAATGAGGAGGGTTTTGCTGCCTTTTTTTTTTTTTTGCCTATAATGAGAATGTCTGTTCCGCAATTCCACCTTCAAGCTAAGACGCACAGATTTACTACTGTGAAAATACAGCTAACGTGCCACTGACAAGCAGCTTCCAATGGACTGAACCATGCCCCGATATTCTGATACTGATCCCATCTCAGCAGACACAGCATGATAGAAAAATTAAAAATATTTTGATTTTTTTCTTTGGTTTTTGGATGAAATTGCTATGTGATATCACTATATTCCAAAGAGCACTTATACCTCCCTCCACAACCAAGCATTTCTGCACCTTCCCTGTGCTTCCACTAGCACAAACAACATCTCCTCAAGCTTCCTAGTTAGTCAGGACACTCCCAGACAACGAACACAGTGAAAGAAGGCTGCAGTGGACATCTACCACACGCAGCGCAGCTCCATTGCTCCGTGTCTGCCGTGACTTCTGTGCAGTGACAACCTGTGAAGAACCTCAACCACATATGGAACAGCAACTGCCAAGCAGCAGCGCTCTACGTGTGTGTATAGAAACCACTTCAGCTATTACACAACCAAATTCTGATTTGGTGCAGAACAATGGAGCTTGTGTTCTCCCCTAGCTCACAAGGTTCACAGCCTTTGGGAGCGGCTGCACACACAGCCAATAAATGGCAGGCGTTCACAACCAAATTCCCCCCAAACGCCTTTTTTTTTTTTTTTTAATTATCCCATAACAGGACACAACACATTTTCTTTTAAAAAGCATTGGCATCCTCCCTGCTTCGAAACAGACCTATAATTTCACAAATATTCCAAACTTTACAGGGTTTTACCACAACTCTTGGTAAACTCATGGAACTGGAGGGCAAATACAGGTTTCAGCAAGAATGAAAAAATCCTAACACACAGCTGGGATTTTTCTTCAGAAAATATATACCTCTCACAACATCCATGTATGCTTCCTATACAACCCTGCCATAGCCAAATACCTTCCTAAACAAGAACATGTAAAACTACATAGTCAGAAATCAGTTATTTTCTGTGAATGCATAGCTTTAAACTAAAAGAGGGGAGATTTAGGTGAGATGTTACAGAGAAATTCTTTACACAGAGGGCGGTGAGGCCCTGGCACAGCTGCCCAGAGAAGCTGTGGGTGCCCCATCCCTGGAGGTGCTCAAGGCCAGGTTGGATGGGCCCTGGGCAGCCTGACCCAGTGGGTGGCACTGCCCATGGCAGGGGTTGGGGCTGGGTGGGCTCTGAGGTCCCTCCCAACCCAAACCCTTCGTGATTCTATTCTGGGAATTACACGAGGGTGCAGCTCTCTCCAGGGCACGCTCTCCGGTGTAAGCAGCACGGAGATGGCTGCTGCCCTGGAGCTGCACACACCGGGTGCACCACGTGTGTGTGTGTGTGCCCTCAAGCCGTGGGAGATGACGGCTGCAGAGCTGCCCCACACGCTCTGTGCCACGCGCTCAGCGCGGATATTTCCTGTTATCCCCCGCCGAACTCCAGCTGCAGCTCGGGTCCCTCATGCACGCGTCTGCAATACACGCGTAACTCAGGCACTCGGGTAACTACACATAGCAAGAACAGCTCCCAGCCAGGAGAGCGAATCTGGCTTCGGGCTGCTCCCGGTGGGAGCTCGGAGGCGGCCCGGCCCCGGGCAGGGACCGCTGCGACGCGCGGGGCCGCACGGAGCCCCTCCCGCTCGCCTCAGCCCGGACCCTGCTCCATCACCGCCGCGCATGCGCAGGCACCGCCCGCATCCCGCTTCTGGGCGCCGCGCATGCGCAGCGGCAACGGCGACAAAGCAGCGCCTGCGCACCGCCGCTCCGCGCCCCCTCCCGGGAAGTAAAGCGGAGAAAACCCGAGTGCCGTCCGGGAGCATGCGCGCCGCCCACCCGTCGCTGCGCTGCGTGCACCCGGGGGCGAGTCACGGCCCCGCGACCGCCGCTCAGCGCTGAGGCGCCGCGTACCGCCAACGGGCGCCGGCGGATCGCGGCCCTCTCCCCGTGCCCGCAGGCAGCCGAGCCCCCTCCGCTCACCAGATAGCGCGCCTGCCAGTCGTTCGCGGCGTCGATCTCCTGGAACTCCCGCTCGATGGCGGCGGACATGGCGGCAGCGCCCCGCCACCTCCTGTACCCGCGCGCTGCCCACCCCGCCGCCGCCGCCGCGCGCGCACATACGCTCACAGCGGGGCCCGCTGCCGCCGGGTGCATGCGCGGCCCCGCCCCCGCCCAGCGAGGGCGGCCCAGGCCACGCCCTCGGGGGGAGGAGGGAAGCACCTGGGGACCCAACGGCCCCGCAGCGCCCCCCTCCGCCGCCCCCTGGCGGTTAGACCGCGCGGCCGTTAGCCCCGCCCCCTGGTGTCCACCACGCCCCCAGCCATTGGCCACGCCCCTCGGCCCTTGAGGTGGTGGCGTTTGCCATGTGCGGAGCTGAGGGAAGGGGTGCGGGAATGCGGGGTGAATTCCTGCTTTCTGCCCTAGCGTAAGCACGGGCCAGTAGTTGTTGTGACATTAAAACATAAAAAAAGAGCAACAGAGACATAAAACTAGTGGGATATTTGACCTCGTTTTTGTGAAACTCATGCATCAATGCCTGCTTCGATGGAAGTGGTTGCAATTCTCAGTGGGTTCTCAAGGTGCTCGTCAGAGAATTTTGATGAAATTTTACTCTCTCTGTGCTACATCCTTGAAAGCAATTGTTCACAAATGTGCATACTGCCAAAATGGGATGTGAATAAGGTGTGATTGTGGAGCGAGGGATATGTTTCTCTGGTAACATAGGGCTTATAAAGGTCCTGTAGAGAGACACGATTGAATTTTTCTTTGAGTTGTATGTCTGATTGCAACTCTATACATTTCATTTCAAAATTTGCAGGTCATGTACTTACATTGACTGAAAATGGAGTTCCAAATATACCTAAAAATTGATGATTTTTTCAGCAACCTTGAAACCTACTCTCAAATTCCTTTATCAAAACAGAAAGCAAGGCTGCTTATTTATCGCTGTTCACAGGACTGTGTTTGGCCAATGTATCAAAAAGCATAAAATTATCGGCTGAAACTTGAGTTAGCCCTGCACTGTGCCCTCCCCATGCCATGGGTTCAGTTGGGCAGCGCTGGGTGCCCAGTGACAGGTGTGTGCCCAGGGCCGTGCCGCTCGGCGGGGCACAGCCACCGCCATGATGGCGCAGCAGCAGGGAGGGGGCCACAGTCTGGGCTGTGCCGGGCCGTGGGTTGGACATGCCTGGGTTAACTCTAAATGTTGTTTGTTCAGTGACCTTGGCCCAGCAGTTAAGTTTAGCAGCACTCCAGGGCGGACTAACTGCTTGTTCCTCCCCGTGTCCCTCCTTTGGGTCACTCACTGGAAATTATCCACGTACCGCTTATCGGAAATGATCCGTGCTGCTTTTCTGAGAACCATTTTGGATATTAGCAGATGAAGAACAAATTCTTCCCTGAGGTGACTTTATTCACAGATGCACTCCGTACCAAGGTTAGCTGCTAGGAAATAAAGCTGCAGTGTGCTTAAGCTGCCACGATGTGAGAGCAGGAGGACGTATCATTCCTGATTCAAGTCCTACAGCCCATGGCTTGGAGAAGAAGAGGATGGTCCTTCTCCCAAGAAGGGGATAGGATCTGAGAGGGCTGAGCACTCTTTTGGCATCTGCTAGAAGATGCCAGAAGATGAATGAAATGGCTCAATGGTCAGAATGAAATGAGTTTCATTTATTCTGTGCATGCACAGTGGAACTTCACTATTTCAGACTTGGAGGGCTGTATTCCCTGTTCAAATGAACATTAAAACTCCTCTTACTGAAAGCATTTGCCAGTGCAAATACCTTTCTTCAGCTATACTATTGATTTCCTCTACCTACCGGCTGTAGTATTTTGGCATACAACAAAAGAAAAAATTAACTTCAGAACTTATGCAGCGAAATGCAAATCTGTACAGCAGCAACAGCAGCAGAAGCACAAGGGACCCTAGCAGGTTTGCATTCAGCTAGGGAAGTCTCATTGGATCCACAGCAGTGGGATTCTAGCGTCTGATGACCACTGAGAGGTGGCTGTGTAGTAAAAGTGGTGGAATTATGGAAGCTGCAATTATGCTTTGAAGAGAAGGACAGTACAGCTAGGTGCAGACTAAATGATTGCCCTAACACTGCAGTTTGGAGTTGTGGGTAGAAGAAATTCATGGCCTGGGAAGAAAGGAAAGATTAAGGTCTATTGAAGAAGTCTGTTTTCTAGCGTAGATTTGTGCCAGTCTGTATGGCACTCGGCTCCTATGGTGAAGCTCAAATGATTGTGGAGAACGAAAAGGAAATTGCAGCTGGCAGAAGTGCTGTCACGAGTGAATGGATGCTAGTTAGCGGAAAAGGCAGCCAGCCAGGGTGTCTGGTGGGCAGAGAGGCCTCAGACTGCTGTGGCTTTGTGAAGCAGCCCTTCCAGCAACCTCAGCTGGGCTGTGCAGTCAGCCACGAAGCTGAATGCCTGTGAGTCAACGCATGGGGTGTAGGGCACGGCTACAGGAGGAGGAGACTAGTCAGCTGCCAGGAGGAAGATGACTCCAAGTTATTATTTATCTTGCTCCTAGAGGGGATCCTACTTGCTGGGGCTGGTTTATATACATTAGTTGGTCATCTGACCTCCTTTCCACCTCTAAGTACAATGATATTTATTAAAATCATAGTTTGCAGGTGAGAAAGCCTAATGTTGTGAGTGTCCAGAGAGGCTTGGTGTCATTCCATGTTCATGGTTAAAAGGTCATTAAATTAACATCTGAATAAATCCATCTATGTTGCCGTTAACTAAACCTCTTTAAACTGCATTTAAATTTAAACCATGGGATTTTTGGAAAGAAACTGCATAATCATCAATAGAAACTGCCTATAGCTGACATAAAGGTTTCACACTGAACGTTTACAGGAACTTGAAATTGCTCGAAGGCCCCCAGTTCATCAAAGTTTAACATGATTTCCACCACAGATTGCAGAGGGCTGTTCCATGCTTAGACCACTTCTAACCTCACAGCTCTTATTCCAAAGCATCACTTTCCATTACCAGGTTAAAGAGGTGTTTAAACAGCAGTTTTGGAAACAGCATTATGTTGCCCAGCAAGTCTTGAATTCACATTCTCTCTCAATTTTGTAATGATGTTATCAGGATCTTCTAACTTATCAGTAGTGCTGACTCCATATCATGGTGGCTTCGTGCATGGTTACACATATTTTCGTCTGCATTCAAGCTTATGTTTCAAATTACAAAATTAAGGGCTTTCTCTGAATTACAGCTGAAAGGGTCGCGGTGCACAGCTCATACCACTGTTATTTGCTAGAACAAGTTCTTCTAAGAAAATGATGTTTTGGCAGAAGTTTGTGCTGAAGAGTATCGGTAAATGTTTCTCTAATAAATTGGTGTTCTTAGTTTTGTGTTCCAGTTTGCCTTTGGGTTTCCCAGCATCTGAACATAGCAATTATGCCCATTTTTGTGGGTGTAAAACTTTCCAAACTGTGTTTCCCTCTTTTTTTTTTTTCAATAGCTTGAAATAAAGTCATGAAAGTCTTTTGGCAATGTGATTTAGGGTTGTAATCCATTTTGTTTTTTATGTTACTGATAATTTGAAGTGCCAGTAACAGGAAAAGATTTTCTTCTACTTCTGCCTGTACTAATTGTTTTTAAAATCTTATTGTTGCCAATTTCATAGAAACTGAAATCCACCGTGTGGTAATGAGCCTTCAACATATATTACAATAATTAATTCTGTCTTTCCTGTGCTGCCGGAGGTAGACCTGTGCAAAATCTGTGATATCTTTGTTCTTAAGTGGGCTTTAATTTATTTGATTTCATACAGTTTCCCGTATAAGCCCGTCCTGTGGAGATAACGAGCAGCCCTGTAGGAGCTGTGTTCTCTGAATCACTGTTTCGATGGCAGGGTTCCATGAAGGTGCAGACCGTTTTGCCTGCTAAGATATCACTTGGTGTGTCACATAGAGCAAGGTGCTCCTGCTTGTCAGTGCGTAAAGATGTCTTGTAAGGAGCGTGGAATACTAGATACTAATTTGCATAGCTGCTTTTCGCTTGCAAGGCGGGATCGTAATAATTGTCATACCTGTCTTTTCACCTTCAAAGTAAATCAGAAAGTAAGATGGAAAATAGATTTTGCCTGTAGGTGGCAAAGGACTGACAAAATTGTTGATTTGTCAGGCTGTATGACTTCCTAACGAAAACAAATTAGTAGCACATGTAAAATTCATCTTTCCTCTTTAATACTGTGTTTGTGTCCTGTAACAATGGCTTTGAAATAATCTGCCAAAGTAAGGAGTCTCGAAAAAATGTGTTTTGGATAACAAGTATATTGCAGTCTCTGAACATACGCTGTGTTCTCTTTGGTCTAGACATTTAAAGCCTGTAACTCATCTCCTTATGGCATGTAAATTCCTGGAACTGCCAAACCAATTTGTTTGTTTTCTCAAAGAAAAGAGAAAACGAATATAATGTACTGAAAGAAGGGTCCGTAACACAAGTTTTCTGATTGGAATGTTGCCAAGGTCTTTAATTTCTTATTTTAGCCAGTGGAACAGTTCCAGCAGTTCAACTCATGCCACTGCTGCTTACTGGAATTAATAACCTGGGGAGAAAAGCACCATATGCAGCATCTGTTCAGTATCAAAATGGGTGTGTTAAATTCCTTGGCTCTTCTGAATGTTAGATTTTTCTCCCACTGTCCCACCGCATGTGAAGATACATCTCCAGTCATCAGAAGACATTCTTTTCGTTTTCATTAACTTGTGCTACCATTTCTCAAACAGACTGCTGCAATTTCTTTACTCAGACCATCTGAATACACTGGAAGTGATTTGGCACCCTTCTATAGGAGGAATGTCTTAACTGCGTTAGATCACTTGGGAGTCAGATTCTTCTCAAGATTTAAGCATAAAACCATGCATTTACTCATAATTCACAGGTTTGCAGTAATGGAACAATGCTACAAAGTGATAAAGAAACAAAGTATCTTATTAGGATTGTATAATTATTTATATTTATATTTGTATTATTTATATTGTGCTCGTTTTGGAAGCTCTATTCAGTCGATGTTTTCTTTGTTCACGGTGGCTGGGTCTTCTTTTACCAACTCCTCCTTAAGCACTGAACAGGAAAAGTGGACTCCAAGCAAAAGATGAAATTACCTGATGTTAGTATTCCTTGGTCTCATACAAAGTGTTAAGCATAATTCTCATTTAA
The DNA here is from genome assembly GCA_013396635.1 of Penelope pileata. Taxonomy (NCBI): domain Eukaryota; kingdom Metazoa; phylum Chordata; class Aves; order Galliformes; family Cracidae; genus Penelope; species Penelope pileata. The sequence goes on from WBMW01003037.1 coordinate 763,436, forward strand.
TTTCTAGAGTTTCACCAACCTTAGAAAGTAGGATGAGGGAGATAGGTGAGGGAGATAACTGCAATAGCCATTGCAGCTAAATCTGCTCTCAAATATCCATCAAAGATGTGCAATATTAATGTGGATTTTACACAATTCTGTCATAGGAAGGGAAATAAATGCTGAGTATTGTAGGAAAGGAGGTTCCAACGAAATAATGCAACAATTGAGTTGCTAAACATTCCTTTGCATGATTAACCCTCTGAAGTTTACATCTTTTGATGTTAGAATATAGCACTGTTGGGGGAAAATGGAGATAATGCTTTCATGTTTGACTGATCATTGTAATTCAAGTGACAGTAGGTAGGTAAACTCCACGCACAAAACACTTCTGTTCAGCAATTCATGTGTGTGTTTGTACGCTGTGCATAATGTGTGTATATATAAATATCTCTGCCTGCCATCCTCCCACAGAGCACTGCAATGTGCTGTGAATTCTAATCCGAGATGTCTCAAGGGCATTCGTTAGGCTCAAAATTTAAGCTTAGTACCTGGGGACAGTACAGCAGCCGCTCACCAAAGATGCACAAATCTGAAAGAGTTGTATTTCAGCTTGATAAAAGCAGATTTTTGTATGTGTGTGAAAGGTTGAATACGTTTTGTCAGCTATGTGTGCTAGGCATACGTTGTTTTCTTCACAACGTGGAATGTGAGTTACCTTGGGCAGGAAGCAATTGCTGATAATTAACATCACTTATCTGTCTTTTGCTGAAAAAAGTATTCACTTTTTCAGCAGTTGTTGTTAAGCCTCCACAACAGAGCCGTGTGGGAATGTTAAAAGTGCCATTGTTCCTAAGGCATGATGTGAACCGATGTGCCTTAAAATACCCGAGCGCTCTTTTCAATGTGTTCATATGGTGGATGCTCTCTTAGCTTTGGACTGGGTTTGTTTTGACGTCTGTCTAGAGTTTTCAATTGAAATGTCTGTCACAGCACAAACATCCCGTATTCCCGTAAGGCCAACTAACCATGCTAATTAGTACAAGCCTGTAGAAAACAGACTTAAAAATGTGCAGAGCTCATTCTTGTCTTGCAACAGTGCAGTTTAGAAGGAATTTCATTGAAAATATGTAAACAGGAACTATGATCACACAGTTTATGCAACAACAATTTAAAATCATGTAAATTCTTTGCAGCATCTACTGACTGGTCCCTCGGATAATCTTGCTTATAGTAATTCCTGTTGGAAATTCCTCCTTGTTGTGGTTCTGATCTAACAGTGACTCTGCATTGAGACACGATGAATAAAGTGGTCAGTGATGAGGATAAAAACTCCATACAGTTTATTTTCAAAGGAACGCACTCTTATAGCAGACTGTAAAGCAGCACGTTTGTTAGTGAGAATTTGACTGGGGAGGTGGTGGGGACTGAAGCTATAAGTGCAGGAAACAAAACATTTTCAAAATTTCCATTGAACAGAAAATTAGCTCTGACAGTCATGCAGCCTCTAGAAGTTAAAGTATGGTTCCTAGGGAATCCTATCTGGGTTTTCTTTACATGTTCTTCATCTAGATGTTTCAAATGCATTGGAAACAGTGAGCTATCATTGTCAGATTTTTTTTTTCCAGTGAAGACCACTTGATGAGCACATTTTAAACGATGAAATAAATTCATTTAAGCAATTAAATAAATTGTGCATAAATGTCTCACCTACAGGCTTAGATAGGTCTATCTAACTGATCCTGGAGTTTGATGAAAAACATTTTTTTTTTTTGGTCTTCTTTTCTTCTTCTTCTTTGCTTTCTGACATGTCAGAGCAGGGAGGAGTGTTTAGCAGACCCCCAGGGAGCCATTTGGCTCTACTGGAGTCTGAAACGTTCCTAGACGGATCTGTTCAGCCTCTCCTAGCAGATGAGTCCAGCCATCAACTTTGAGTGATTTGTACTTTGTCTTTTACTTCTGCTCTTTCTTTCCATGCACACCAAAACAGATGGGAAAGTCATGGCTGCCAAGTTTAGACTTTCTGTCCTTGCTGTGAAAACTCTCAGGGCGAGCTATTTTACATTTTTACTCCTACAAGCTCTATTTCTACTTCCCTTTCTGAGATCACTAGTATAAAGATAGCTCAGATGTACTTATATGGTCTGAGATCAAGCCTCATATTTATCCATTACGAAGCCATTACATTCCCTTCCTAGCTGCCAGTTATGTTGCTTGTCGGGATGTTATTCCAATTTTCCCTTGCATTTCTTTGCACATTCATCTGATTGAGAATAGTTTTCCATTCATAAGCCACTTACTTATATAACATCACTTTGTGTTCCCCTTAGCTCACTTTTTTTTCTGCTGCTAACGCTATATTTGAACACGACTGGGTGACTGTTTCGCTCAAATGGCATTTCTTAGGCTAATCCAGTACTATTTTGGTTACCGTGTCTTTCTGTACAATTTCCTTCATTATGTGGTAAAATGTGATTTTTTCAGTTGTCGTTTATCTTTTTCTTGCATCTATGTAAGAATTCTTTTTTAGGTAAACATTAAGTTTTAATTTCAGTTTGGGACATCCAATTGATTTCCTAGCAAAACAAATAAAATCAGATTGTAAATCAAACTGTGATTGTAGCAGCAACAAAGCAGGATGTCATATAAGTAAAGGGTCATTCTTCCACTTTCCTTAAGCACATGTAGGAGTTTTACTCTCACTTAACTCGTGTGAAGACCTGTGGACTTTATCTACCCTCATTTCTGCTCATGAGATCTAATTTTGCTACTAATTTCTTTCTGTGATCTGTCTGTCACGCCTGGTAAGTGATCCTCTTAATTTGACTTACACTCCATAGTAATAATTTCTGGTGTTTTGTTCCTTAACAGGAATGTATCTCATACCTTTCACATAGTGCTGCATTATGGGTGCTTTCATTTGCAACCTCCATCTTTGCATTTCTAGTTTGTATGAGACAGTATTTTACACGTACAAGACCGCTTGCTGGCAGCAGGCCTAACATTTGCAAACTCTTTCTAATCATTAAGCTTTGGATTCTCAAAGCTAATCAACCGATTTAATGACTGAGTTTACTGGATTTTATTTCCTAATTGCTCTATAACGCTTGTATTATTGTATCAAATACAAAATTTCCAGAGTGCCTTAATCTCTGAATCTCAAAAGTCTTAACAGTTATTAATTATTTTACCCTCTACGGAATATTAGAAATTATTGGGAATCCAATTTTCAGATTAAGGAAAACACGGTACAGAGAAGCTCATGAATGTCACAGGGTCAGGCAGATCCTCCCTGTCAGCAATAATGGTTATTTAACCATTTAAAATGGTTGTCAGCATTTGGGTTGTCACCATTTGTCAGTGGAACAGTTACCTGTGCCATAAGCTGTCCGCTGTTGGCACGATAATCCGTGGTTGTCCATAATGGATGGGCTCCTAGTGCAGGTAGGATGTGATGGAGGTAGCCATGAAAGACAGGCTGCTTCACCCTCCATATAAATAGGAATGTATATATTCCTATACAAGCATTCTTAATGCAGAGAGTTCATGATTTGCTTTCTTCTTGGCAGGCCTTTGTATCTTTTATAATCTCCCTCTATAGTCAAGAACGCTTTTCACTTGAGGGAAGTAGTCAAAAGGGAAAAAAAGGTCAGTACTAAATGCATTTTGTCTAAATCCAAGGCAGTGTCAATTAGTGGTCATTTTGAGCATCCCTACCAATGTTAATACACTTACACTGAACTTCCAGCAGAAGTTAATTAAGTTATGCAGGTTTATTCAGTCGATCTGAGAACAAAATCAGCCTACAGTGTCACAAGTGAAAAACTGACCTTATTATAGACATTTTTCTTTCTTCTCCTATGCTGCGGTTCAATTTAATTTAATCTACAGATAACAATGAACCCAAATGTTCAAAAATATGTATCAAGATTGCCATAATTCAGTATGCCCTTCCTGTGCATGTGATCTAGCAAGTAAGGTTGAAATACCACTGTCTTTTCTGCCTCATACATCACCACGAATGGAATGTTTTTCTTCGGTGCTCAGCTCAAGCTGTAATAGGAAGTACACAGAGGTCACTGAATAGGTCAGTCCTAATTCAGGGCTCAGTAACTGGAAACTGCAAATTTCCTGAGGTTTCTGCAAGTTCAAGCATGCTTCCCATTATCTCGCTGCATGGCACGGAGCGTTCTGGTTGCCTTCAGAAAGAAAGAGCACTTCAGCCCTCCTGTCCATTGCCATCGTGCCACTGCTGTGCAGCCTGTGCCATGCTTTTGTGCCACTTCCACCCTCTGGATGCTCTACAAACAGGGTAGGGAGCTGCAGCACCCACCAGCTAGCACTCAGTGCCTTGCTTTCTAGGTTTGTCAGACCATTCAAAGGGGAATGTCTTGCTAGGCAGCAATCTTGAATTCACTCTTGATTTCATCTAGTTTAAGATAAAAAGAAATTGAACTTTTTATTCACAAGATTAAAAATAGGCAACGCAATCGCGAAGACTTGCATTCAACCTAAGTGAGGAAGTACAACATTTTAACTATGTATAATATTCACGTTATTTACGTCTGATTCTCTATAATATCCTGGAGGTGAACTCTTCTGTGGTCCTATGAATCTTATGTTACACCATTGGAAAATCCCTCTTTTGATGTAGCGTGTTACCTTTTACAGCCAATTTCTTTTATAGAATTTGAAGTCTTCCAGAGGAGGCCCAGAGACTAATCTAATTCCACAAAATTTTTTACTTATTCTTAATCCAGGAGATGATCTGGCCATTTTTAAAAATTTAAAAATTTAAGTAAGCGTTGTTTCATTTCCCAGAATATCCAAACACCTCTTCGTTAGGCCAAATGTCATCTGCTGCGTTTACGAATCTGACAGTTTTGTCCTGCTCCCACTGTACTGATACTGCTGGCTGAAAAAAAATGAAAAATAAAAAATAATAAAAAAAATTTAAGCAGGTGAAAAGTAGGAATTCACCTAATTGTGACACATTCTGAGTCCTGACAAAATTGTTACATTTCCAAAAACTGCAAAAGAATGAATTTTTTGTCGGATGAATCACTGACTGGAAACAATTCTTCTGGAACAAAAAAAAAATCCCAACACAGTGCTTTATAAATATAATCAAGAGTTTACAGTAAAAGACGTTTTCCAAAAATAGCTGAAAAAATCAACCATTCGGAGACACAGCCACGAATTAAAGAACTCACAGAACAGCTTTAATGTTTTTCCTGGACACTGACTCTCTAGCTATTCGGATGAAGCAATTACTGAAGCTTCATGGTATAACCGTCTTTAATCAGGCTGGAAGAAGATGAAAACATCTTTCCCTCTTTAGCAGTCCAAAGGAGTGCATGACTGTTATTTGGGTGTTTTAGTTTTGTTCTTCCATGAACATTTTTCCTCCTGCGTGAAAAGCTTAATGCCTCTGTGATTATCTCACTGGAACTATCAGGAATAATCAATTTTGCTTGCTTTTCCTACTGCATCACTTTGATTTTACCTTTTATTTACGAAATACTGAAACCTCAACCTCTGAAGCCATTGTGTGAGATTGAGCTAAAAAAAGATATCTTCACGACGGCCTCACAGCCCACAGCGAGGCTTTCTCCTGGAGCCAAACTGTGCAATACCACTTCTTCAGAAAGAAGAAAATACTACCCCCTAGCTATCACTAGCTCTTCATCTTTCAAAATGCTTTACAAATGTTGTGTTGTTTACAAACTCCAAGCCAAAGTTTCTTCTCATATAAATACGTAAAACTTGTCTTAATTTCTTTGCAGATTCCATTCTTCAGCCCAATCTCATGTTCTCCATTCAGATTTAGCTCATTAGAGTCTCAAAACTTGGCCAATGTAAGGTAACTATGTAAAAACAGCTGCTAGTTTTTCTCCTAAATCCTCTCTCATTTTCTAGTATCTGAAAATGTATTTATCATTCTCCCTGTACTTAGGTAACACATTTTTAAACAACAGCGCTGCTTCTTCTCCCAGAATCATTCAGATAATTAAATCCTAGCATCTTAATGCCACGGTGTCCCTTCAAGTCCGAGTTTGTTGTGATTTGCCTCAATCTATTATCATTTTTTTTTTTAACCCCTTACAGGTTTGGGTACCAGCATATCTGCTGTTGGTACGAGATCTGCTAATGAAATACATGTGTAAAACACATGCACTTAATACACGTGTGTTAGATGCTTCCATGACAGCAGCTCGACCAGTTACTATGGAATTTATATTACAGTTTGTAAAAATAAATGCACTAAATTATCACACTCCAGCTGCCAGGTTTATTCCACAAGCAGTGGAACAGCTGCTTGTCAATTATGTTGAGCATTTGGACATCCCCAAACAAATTCTCTGTGCCAAGTTGATGGAATTTGACTCCGTATTGCCATGGCCAAACTACATGAAAAAGGTAAATAAGGGGGTGAGAATCAAAACTCCTTTTGAAAATGGTAACCACTTGTCTCCTGCTAAAGGCACAGATTGAAAAAATGTTCTAGAGATGGTCTGAATCTGGATCAAGAGGATTTGAAGATATCTGATCTCAGGAAAATTCATATTTGATTCTCCTCATTAATCTCTTAAAAACATGGCTTGAAAATTGGATCACAGGGAAGCTGTCTGTGACCCGTAGCCCTGCTCCCAATCCTGGAGGTGTGCTTAGCATAACCAGCAGCAGGGCCAGTACTTGTGGTGTGTTCATGTGTCAGGGACACCCACGGACAGGGCAGCTGAGCCCATCAGCATCACCAACACCCGGTGCTGGGCTGCCGGGATGTGGTGGCATCCATCCTGGAGCAGGGAAGCATGACAGCACAGGGAGCCCTAAGGGGTTACTGGGACCAGAACTGCTGCTGGGCAACAAAACAGCAGTGACCCTCCGCGGGCAGTGACACCTCCACCGTCATCTTCGTCCTCCGAGGACTGAGCAAGTGACTCGTGTTCTTGTACGTAAAGCCTGAGGCCAGGTTATGACTGCATCGCAGCTGAGTGATGACAATTTGACCCAATCTGCAGAGCGTCTGGAAAGCCTGTGTAACTCAGAATTCTGTAAACTCTGCACTCTGCGAGCTAAGTGCTAGAAACCAGGGATAATAAGGCATGCTGGCTGTTAATTTCTTTCTCATGTGCTAATAAATCTCTATTTACAATCACAGCCCTGTGGCAAGTCCTTTCTGTCAAGGAACCCTAAGGAACCCATTGATCCTGCGTGGTTGGTGACACTGTCCTGATGGCCTGAATACTGTTCTGGAACTGACATACAGCACAGTTAAATACAAGTGTGCCTGCTGTTATTTATTACCACCATTGTAATCTCACTCCAGTCTTGTTCAACCATGACATGGGTGAAGGGACAGTGTCCACCCTCAGCAAGTTTGCTGATGATATGAAGCTGGGAGGGGTGGCTGACACACCAGCAGGCTGTGCTGCCATGCAACGAGACCTGGACAGGCTGGAGAGCTGGGCAGAGAGGAACCTGGTGAGGTTTAACAAGAGCAAGTGTAGGGTCCTACACCTGGAGAGGAATAACCACACGCAGCAGTACAGGTTGGGGGATGACCTGCTGGAGAGGAGCTCTGCAGAGAAGGAGCTGGGCGTTCTGGTGGGCAACAGGTTGGCCATGAGCCAGCAGTGTGTCCTGGTGGCCAAGAAGGCCAATGGTGTCCTGGGCTGCGTTGAAAAAGAGTGTGGCCAGCAGATTGAGGGAGGTGATCCTCCCCCTCTGCTTGGCACAGATGTGGTGAGGCCACACCTGGAGTGCTGTGTCCAGTTCTGGGCTCCCCAGTATAAGAAGGACAGGGATCTCCTAGAAGGAGTCCAGTGGAGGGCTATAAAGATGACTGGGGGCCTGGAGCATCTCCCTTGTGAGGAAAGGCTGAGAGATGTGGGGCTGTTCAGCCTGGTGAAGAGGAGACTGAGAGGGGATCTTACAAATATCCAAAGGGTGAGAGGCACATGGACGGGGCCAGGCTCTTTTTGGTGGTGCCCAGCAGCAGGACAAGGGCCAACTGGCACAAACTGGAACATGGGAGTTCCACACAAACATGAGGAAAACTTCACGGTGCAGGTGATGAAGCACTGGAACAGCTGCCTAGAGGAGTTGTGCAGCCTCCTTCTCTGGAGATATTAAAGATCTGTCTGGACGCCCACCTGTGCCACCTGCTGTAGGGAACTGCTCTGGCAGGGGGCTGGGCCGGGTGATTGCCAGAGGTCCCTTCCAACCCCTGTGATTCTGTGACATTTATTTTTGTCCTTCAGTCTACTGACTGCAACATTACTGTCTGAATCGTGGTGACGGTACGGCTGATGTTCTCCGGTGACATTTATCAGCTATCAAAGTTAGCTCCACCGTCGCTAGCGGATAACGCGATGCTCTGGGCCTAGGGGCGGCACATTTCTAAAACGCAGGACACGGCACCGCGGCCGCGCCGCGCCGCACACCCAGCGAGCAGCGCTTAGTGGTACGGGCGCCGCTCTCCCACACGGCGGCTCCGTCTGAGCGGGGGACTCCTCTCAGCCGCCCCACCCCCACGGCCCTGCCTCCGCCTCCCGAAGGCTCCGCCCCCGCGGGGGCGGGTCGGAGCACGCGCGGCGGAAGGAGCGCGGTGGCCGCGCGGCGCCGCGATGTTCGTGGCGCGCAGCATCGCGGCGGATCACCGCGACCTCATCCACGATGTCTCCTTCGACTTCCACGGGCGGCGCATGGCCACGTGCTCCAGCGACCAGAGCGTCAAGGTGGGCGCCGCGCCGCGAGGGCGGCTGCGCGCGGCCTGCGGGCGGCGCGGCCATGGCGGCCCGGGCC
>WBMW01003037.1:772347-785082 GCA_013396635.1 Penelope pileata
GTGTTGTTCTTGTTATTACTATTGTTGTTGAAGGGCGCCTCGCAGCGAGGTGCCGGTACGCAGCTGCGGGCCGTTCGCTGTGAGTGTATGAAGCAAGTGTATGGCTGTGTGCTTGGGCTGCCCGTGTGCGTGGTTGGGACGTTTGGCTTTCCCTGTAGGGCCGTCTCGGGTTGGGATCGGGGCCAGGGACGGCTGCTGTGGCTTTGCACCGCCATGCTCACTGCCCCTCTTCAGCAGAACTGGAAAGGTGGGGAGGGGAGGTCAGGGGCTGAGGTACGGGTGGGGACATCCCTCACCTGGTGCTGCCACGGGCAAAAGGGGCTCAGAATGGGGACATTGGTGTCACTTATTGCCTATTGCTAACAGAGGAGCAGTGAGAAACTGTAAAAGCAAACCAAAAACTCCTTCCCCTTCTATCCCCTTCCCGCAAGCAGTGCTGGGAATCAGGGAGTGGGGGCTGTGGTCAGTCTGTAACACTTTGCTGCTCCTTCACGGTCACTCTGCCCCTGCTCCACGTGGGGTCCCTCCCACAGAGCCGTCCTTCCTGAACTGATCCTGCGTGGGCTTCCCCAGGCTGCAGCTCTCCCAGCACTGCTCCAACACGGGGCCCAGAGCTCCTGCCCCACCATGGGCTCCTCTCCGTGGCTGCAGCCCTGGCCCAGGGCTGTTCCTGCGGGGGCTCTCCATGGGCTGCGGCCTCCTCCAGGCCACATCCACTGCTGCACCGTGGGCTCCTCCNACCGCCAATACCAAACCCTGCCACATACTCCCAGTGCATAAACAAACAGCATCTTCTCCCTGATCACATACTAAGAAACAAACAAAATCAACAACATACAAAAGGAAAACCAACCCACCCCCAAAAAGTAAGCCAACAACCCGATCAGCCTTTTATCTGGACTGCGTATGTAAAACTTAAAGCCTAAAAAGAGAAATACCAAGATTTAGGTAAAGCTTAGAAAACGTGCTTCTTAACAACATAATATAACTTTCCAATTCTAACAATCTTTTGTGAGACTCTTAAGAAGTTTTACAGCCCTGTTGTAGTTGGTGTAGGTGGATTTTGCAGGTGTATGCCTGTTTCCCGTACCTATAGTAGGGATATTTTCAAAGTTAAGTGTAGTTGTGTGCTGCGCCAGGTAGAGCTTTCCAGCTGAAAATATGCAGTGGTAATTTCTTATTTTTTATTTTTTTAATATCTGTGGGTGTTTTTTGCTACCTATTGTGCTTCATATACAAATCATATGATTGTGTTTTGATTTCTCAATAGGTCTGGGACAAAAGTGAGAATGGGGATTGGCATTGCACTGCAAGCTGGAAGGTCTGTATTTAACCGTTACACCATTACATGCTGTTATTCTTTTTTTTTTCTTTGTAGAAATTTTTTTTGTTATTTCTGATTTGTGGGTTTTTTTTTTTTTTTTTTGTAGATCATTTCTTATGGTAAAAGATTTTTGTTCCTTTTTTTTGCATTTTGTAGTCTGGGGGGAGGGGAAGAAAAGGAAGAGGCTTGGCTGTTAAACATTATATGCAGAGGTTGTCAATCTTTGTATTTTTTGCCCATAACCTTTCTGAGAACTGCGTGCGGAGACACTGTAGTTCATCGGGATAATTAATTAGTCCAGTTTGTCCTTAAGCTTATATGCAATGGGACCACTGTACAGTAATCTCTATTAAAAGGGAGTGCAAGTGAAGCTTTTTCTCTAGAAAAAGCAGCATTTGTTTGACTGGATGTGAAAGAGGAATTTCTTGTAAAGAAGGAAAAGTAGTGCTCTGCACGTGCTCTGGAAAAGTACAGGCAAGAGATGAGCATGGTAATGGCTGAAAATGGAAAACAAAGCTGTACTTTGTGTCAATGCAGAATCTTAGTTTGCAACTATTTTTTTTTTGAACTTAGAGTTTAAAGGAGTAATAAATAATACCTAGAAATGCACTTGTAATGATTACCTTTTGACAGTTAAATGACTGCAACAAAACTTTGCAGTGCTTAAGGAAATAATTCAGCTGTTGCTTTGAGCTTTATAAAATAACGTGGGCTCCACAGGAATGGTCTCACTGCCTCCTACAGCTCAGTTCTGCTTTATGGCAGGAAGTCATGAAAATGTACTGAAAATCATGCATGACCGCTTGGAATAACGTAACGTTCCTCTAGACTGCAGCGTTTTGGTGTTATCTTCCAGACACACAGCGGATCTGTGTGGCGTGTGACGTGGGCGCATCCCGAATTTGGACAGGTCCTGGCTTCCTGCTCTTTCGATAGAACAGCAGCCGTCTGGGAAGAAATAGTGGGGGAGTCAAACGATAAACTCCGAGGCCAGAGCCACTGGGTAAGATTTTAACACCTTAGTTACAGTTTTCATGTGTTCTTGTATGAACGTGGCTGCTGTGCCTCATTGATTTGTTTGCCTGTGCCAATGGGCTGAGGCTTCAAACTGTTCAAACTCCATCATCACCCAGAGGACGGAACGTGAAGTTGTTCTAACTCCCCAGCTACCGGACCTTTCTGGTTTTGCAACATACTTGCTATTCCTGAGACAGGGAATGCACCCGTTTTTTTTTTTTCTGTTAATATGAAGTGTCCTTGTCTTTCTTGAGTTTTGTTAATTTGTGGCAATATTCCAACATAAAGTATTTTCAAAACATGTGGGCAGACAGCTAAGTGGCAACATTCAGGCCCATCGGTGTCTCTGCTGTTGGTGGTTTTAGTCAGATGCTCCCCTGCAAAACTGCAGATGTGAATCCCACTTGCAGTAGAATTGAAATTGTATGTGTTTCATTCTTTATTTGTCTGAAACCATCTCGTGCTTTTCTTTTTCCTCTTTGATACAATAGCTCAGGTTTGGTGAAAAAACATTTTGCTTACAAGTAGATTTTCTGGGTAGCATTTTCACAAACAGTTTTTATATCTAGACAGATTGTTTTGCCAATATTCATCGTGTGTGATCTTACAGATCTCTGTATACTATTCCTCCAGTACTGTATTCTGTTTTAGCTTACTAAAATATCTTCCATTTTCTGCTTACTACTAAAGATTTCTAATGTGAAAATGCAGAGCTGTGGAGACGTGGGTTGTCAGGACCTTTGGCCCCCAGTGGGCCATGAAAGCTGACTTCCATTTGCCAGAGGTTGTTCCAATCTGTGGATTTCAGCTCAAGTTCATACTTTCTTGTCAGGAAAAGAGAAAGCTTGGAACGAAGAGTGTTTACTTTTTTTTTGGCCTTTTTCTCCCTAGATAACCTTCCTATCAAACATCTGCTGTATTCACCCACTCCCTTCTCAGAAATGCTTATTTAGACACTTCTGTTGGGAAGTGCTTCCTGGTAAACTTCAATGGCACTGAGATTAGAAAGCAACATTGTTAGGGATCACAGTTGATACTGTCACCACTATGCGTGAAGAAGAGGTTTTCAGACTGCCTGTGGACAATACTCTTGTATTTTTTGCTTATGTTCTGTGGTTTTTTTTTTTTTCTGAAGAGCTTAATCTAAACAACTTTTATTGGTGTTGGTACTTTGATATCCCAGTGTGCGTGGAATGGCATCAGATCTGTCATTTTTCCTATTAAGTTGGTGTATAAAGGGTTTTTTTGTTTGTTTGTGTCTGTAGTTCTGGATGGAAGGAATAAGTGATTCTATAAAATAATATTGTAAGACTTTCGTTAGCATTTAGGGAAGAGTTTAAAAATCAACAACAAATGAGGAAATGCATTTTCGATGGGAACTTCAAGAATTTCTACCTTTCTTTGCAGGTAAAGAGGACCACTCTGGTAGACAGTAGGACATCTGTTACAGATGTGAAGTTTGCTCCCAAGCATATGGGTCTTATGTTAGCAACTTGTTCAGCAGATGGAGTTGTAAGGATTTATGAGGCCCCAGATGTGATGAATCTCAGTCAGTGGTCGCTGCAGCATGAGATCTCGTGTAAGCTCAGCTGCAGTTGCATTTCTTGGAACCCTTCAAGGTATGTTAATAAAGCTGTGGGTGTCGCTTTATGACTGTGTAAGCAGAAGATCTGAAGAGTTAGCTGTGAAATTTTGTAGAAAAAATCTGAAGATACGCATGGAGATCTGAAAGAAAGCTGCTGACAGGTCTTTTAATAAAGCCAGATTGCCTGAGCCAGGGAAGTGTTAGAGAGCGTCCTCCGTTGTCCTGTGAGGATGTGTTCCCAGCTTAGTTACTTGCAGCAAGTAGAGAGCTAAGGAACTGCAGAGTGCTCCTTATTTATCCTCTGAAACTTAACAGATTTTAATAAGCAAGAGTGTTTATAAAGGGACAATTCCTATCTCTTTGCTTAAGAAAGAAGCTGCAATAGATAATTTTGACAGCTCTAACAAGGACGTGCACGCTTGGCAGAGCTAGGAGCCACAAGTCTTGCTAACACAAACTCTAAGAGTTGTACTGTTCCTTTAGTCGTACCCTCAGGGGCTCAGTGATGTACTTGGCCTGCTTGGGTGGAAAGAAATCAGAGGGGTGTGATGGCTGGGTTGTTCCTGCCCTGAAGAATACATAAATAATCTCTCCTAAAGGTTCAGAATACAAGCCTTGTATTTAGAACACCCCAAGGAGTTGTGTTAAAAATTGAATTAAAAAGTAGAACTCATATACATTTACCTTTTGTGATCCCTCCTCCAAAACCTGAATGAAATCCCCCTAAATCCATCACTGAGAGGACTGCGTTGGATGCAGTTTCTGCCATATAACTTAGAGCAAATATGTGACTGCAAATGCATTTATAAACTTAATCCTGCTATCTGGGGATGTGTTTGAATTGCCAAATTGTGTTCCCTAATGATTTTTCTTTATTTGTTGCATAAAGTGGGCATTCAAGACAACAGAATTGAGGTAGTAGTAATAACCATGAATAGCACTTTGTAATTTTTTCTAGGGGATTTTTTTGTTTTCTTTATAGATACGTGTCTTAAATTTTAAAAATGGCTTGTGAAGTAATTGGTAACAGTATTTTTATTTTTTGACTTCTAGCTCCAGAGCACATTCTCCAATGATAGCTGTAGGAAGTGATGACAACAGTCCAAATATATTGGCTAAAGTTCAGATTTATGAATATAATGAAAATACCAGGTATGCCAAATGACAGTATGTAACATTTGTGGGATCTTAGAATAGTTTGTAACCTATGGCCTTCTGTTTCAGTCCTGTCGTTACTTGTAGAGAGGAGTGATAAATAATCATACTCCTCAATTTTCTAAGACTGTGGATGGGAGAGGCACCTCAGAATGCTGACTGCTATTAACAGACATGGCAGATTTTGATAATTTTGTCCTATCTCAGCACAGAAATTCCTGTGTCTTTACCAGCATTTTAAAGGGAGAGTTGCTGTTAGGCTTCTACTAATTTTAATGCTTAATTTTGCACAAGGAATCAGTAGGGCCAAAGTTGGAGCTATGCTGAACTAGACACTGTTTAGTTCAAGGTAACAATAAAAATGGTTTTAAGAGCATATTTGCCTTGTGAGAAAGTTGTATGAGTTGCTAGCATTCTGTAGAAGTTGGGATGATACAGTTAGGAACTCAGAACTAGAAAATGCACGCACAACCCCTTTTCATTGAATGATGGCAGAGATGTTGTGTTTCGTTCAGTGTTACTGCCATGTGAGTGGAGCCAAGGTGTTCTGTGAAGTTATGCCTGACTATGTTCTCTGTGTGTTAACAATACAGAAAATTTGTTGTAACTTACCTTGTGGTGAACAAGAAAACGAAATATGTTTGTTATACAGCGAAGGAGGCAGGTAGTGGTCTGCTTAGAAGCACAGGATATTTAGTAAGTTTCTGGAGTACAAATTCCTTTTAGATTTGTGAATGAAGGAATTTTTAAATTATTTCTTCCACCTGTGGACAGAAACGTTCTTTGTACTGCAATCCTTGCTTTGTCCTGTGATTTAGCGTCCTGTTGTTAGTAGTTAACGTATCTGATGTGTTCACTTTCTCAAGGACTCTGCTTGTAATAGTTACAATGTAATTTATGTTAAAATAATTTCAGTTTTGCAAGTCTCATCAGGTATACTAGCCTGATATGAGGTATGCTAACTCCCTTTCCCCTCTTCTGCTGTGTCTGCTTTATATAACTTGTGACACTGGCAAGTTTGATGGCACTAAAGGTTAATTTCTCCTGCTCTACAGGAAATATGCAAAAGCAGAAGCTCTGATGACAGTCACAGATCCTGTACACGATATTGCGTTTGCTCCAAATCTGGGAAGATCCTTCCACATCTTAGCTGTGGCAACCAAAGATGTACGAATTTTCACACTAAAACCTCTAAGGTGAGCTTAAAAGGAAGGCTGGAAGACAGTTCAATGTGATGTGTTGCATGCTGTGTAGTCTTTCTTTAGTAGTACCTGAGATGTGGAGGAAGTAATTCAATTCATGCACGGCTGCTTTTTAACACAAGAAGATTGCGAACGGGACTTTAATTCTGTCTGAATATCTCTTTTAATAATTCTAATCTGTTAAGCAGTCGTTAAGCGCATTCCTTGAAGGATGTAGTCCTCTTTGTCATCGTGTTCAAGCCAGACCTTTGAACAGCTGTGTAACTGTCACTTGTCTCTTTAACAGGAAGGAATTGACTTCATCTGGAGGATTAACAAAATTTGAGATTCATATCGTGGCGCAGTTTGACAATCACAATTCCCAGGTGTGGCGAGTTAGCTGGAATATCACCGGCACGGTGCTTGCCTCCTCTGGCGACGATGGCTGTGTTAGGCTCTGGAAGGGTAAGAGTTCTGCAGGTCACCCACTTTGTGGTACGCTGAATATACTTGAGACAGCATAACACATTTTCAGAGTAAAAGTTTTTTAGATCTGTGAATGATAGGTTTTTACACTTACGTTTCAGAAAAAGGAAATAATGTGCTGGAACGCTTGAATGATTTAGGTTTCCATCAATGGTCGTTACTGTACTGTATCTGATAACCTCAAATTGTTTTACCAGATCACAGCTATGCAAACCTTGACATTATTTAGAACTAACATGTATTGTATTACTGTCTTTGCCTGCTGCCAAACCTAGAAAAAACTGTATTCTGTTAAAACAATATTCAGGCAAACTTTTTTTTTTCCCCTTGAGCTTTTTTATTTTTCTGTTTAAATTTCAAGAAGCGATGATAAAACTCAAGTGGCAGTTTGCTTATCCATTTGCGCTTGTTTCTCAGCATAAAGATAAAGCAAACTCATTCTTACTGCTAAACAAAACTGAGGTTTAAATAATGAGTAGGCAGAAAATGTTCAGGCAGCTGAAGGGCCAGATCCTCAGCTGTTGAGAATGTCGATGTTGGTGCTGAAGTGCAGTTCCAATTGGCACCAGATGCACAGCAGTTGAAATATCATGACTGTACCAAAAGCCAGGTTTCGAAATAGAAACTCACAGTTCCTGTATACATATTTTTGCAGCGAATTACATGGACAACTGGAAGTGCACTGGCATACTGAAAGGTAACGGGAGTCCAGTCAATGGCAGTTCCCAGCAGGGAATTTTTAACGCCTCCCTAGGTTCAGCCAACACAAGCCTACAGAATTCACTAAATGGATCGTCTGCCAGCAGGTAGGCTAACTGATAGAGAGACTGGATTTCAGTAAATGCTTCCTCCTCTGAATCTTCTTAATTCTTATTCTCACTTAATTTTCATGTTTTATATATATATTTTTAAAGTGCAATGTTATTTATTGCATGGGTACTTCTACAAGCTATTCTGGCTTTGCTTTGTGTTGGTGTCTCTTACGCCAGCAGTGAGAGGAATTGCTTTGTATGAGTAAGCAATGGAAGGAATGGATTTCACTTTTAGTCCTTTTGCATTGTGCAAAACTATTTCAGGCAAGTTTTTTTCTTTTTTAATGAGAAACTTCATCCTACTGCTTTGTAATTGCCCTTCTGTTTTTGATGCTTGTTTAAGAGATGACCAAAAATACCAGCAACAAATCCTTTTCACTAGGATAATGTAACAGAAAGGAAGCAGGAAAAGATGCTTTGTAATACATGGTTTCAGCAATTATATACTAGTCCTGGTTTATTTTACTTGCATTTTTGCAGGTGTAACATTGAGTAAAAGTTTTGATTTTTTTTATTTTGATCTTCCTTATTGATACGGAATTCTTACTGCTTATTGATTTGCTTTCTACGTTATGTTTTATTCTGTGATAATTGCTATTAAGTAGGTAAATTTAACTGACTTAACAGCAAAAAACAATTTTAAATTTGTGTACACTAACTAAACTAGAAATCACCTGCATTTGTAAGGTGGAGTGCATACTGTCCCTTTACAGGATGTGTGCTCTGTAAGGACTAGGTGTGACCAAATTCCACAGCAAAACTTCCAGGTTCTTTGGCCACTTTTTTTTTTTTTTTTTTCCCCCCCAGATGCCTCCATTTTCATCTATGTACAGCTACTAATACGGATATTTTTCTTTTAATTTAAAATACTCATCTGTAAAGTACTAGGATAGTTTGATTTTGGAGTGTTGCTACTCCTCCCTCCATTCCTGGACTTCCAAATCCCTAGCTCTGTTGAGCAGAGAAGGGCATTCACGTTTCCTCACGAGATAAATGGAAACCAGGAGGTGGCTATGGGCCAAGCCTCCAAAAAGAAAGGAGGCCGAAATGGTATTGGCCATCTGGTTCCACGTGCTTCTTACTATGTAGTAAAAATGCTGAAATGCATTCCTGTCGTTGGGATACCCAAGTCTATATAGCTATAAGTTTTCTGGGCTCCTGTAGGGGGGAGATAAAGGCCATTTTATACCTCTTCAGCATAGGGGGTGGTTCCATAATCTCCTTATCTAAGACTTGCTGCCAGAAAGACTACTCCACCCCACCCCAATGGTGGTGGTTCTCTCCCTAAGGTTGGTAGTAAGCCATCATGAAACTGAAACCTGCACTGTTGTTCTGGACTCCCTCCATTGCTCTGTGTTTCAAAGTTAGATATTTGGATTCACTTCTAGTTAGGAAATTAAGTCTGTGGCTGTGGAATTTAAGAATATGTCCTAGGATAGAGCCTTACTATAAAAAAGATGCACTTAACACGTTCTCTCCTGTAATCACGTTGGCATGAACTGCATAAACATAGTCGCTAACTTTTTTTTTAGGTATTAACATTTATGGTAAAGATTTATGTACTGACATTTGACTAAATTGCTATGCCACACGACCTGTTTTGTCTGTGCCCGCAGATGTTGTGTTTCAGTGTTCGTACGTGTAAACACACAAAGCAGCTGAAGCGTAGGCAGGTTGGGGTCTCTGGAAAACTTGGTTAAAGCAATCACCAAAACGGGTTCTCAGCCAAAGCAGTTTTTAAATGGATGACGCAGGTTGTTGGGAAAGAAGTCGGCAGGGTTATATTGTTGTGCTGATATGACTGTGTATGTCTGGATTTGTGATACAATTTCCCTTCTCCATCTGTATTATGTCCTTTTTAACAGAAAGCAGAGCTGATACCAAGCTAACTGGAGTAACTTTGGTGTTTTGCTGCTTGTTGCATGCACACAGGAATGGAAAATGAACTCCTTTTTCCCCTCCCCAACGCCGTTTGAACCTCTCCCAAGACACCAGCAGCCTGCTAACTACTAAACGCTATTCAAAAAACCTTTTTAAACCTCGTTGTGTACTTTTTTGTACTAGGCCACACAGTTTGATACTGTTGAGACTCCTGATAGAAAAATACTAGGAGAGGCTTTTTGTTTAAAAAAAAAAAAAAAAATCAAAACAAAGAAACAAAAAACTTCCTTCAGAACAGTTTTTTAAAAAGCCTGTCAAATTAACTAGCCATGAGTAAAAATAAGAATCTTTGTCCTTGACTGGGATGGGAGGAGGGAACGGACCATTAACGGGATTTTCATTAAAGCTGTTTTGATAACTGGTATGTTTTACATTTCATAGTGTTTAACACTCGATTGAGATCCCTAAACACCACACGTTTGTAACTGCTTTGTAATATACGCAACTGTTAGCTTTAAAGGGATAAGAAAACTGTGCTTGGAGAAACTGTACGGATGGTAGCTTCTGATAGTTTGGTGTTGCTTCATTTCTAACTCAGTGTGACTTCAGAGACGTGTTTTGTAAGTACTGTCACACTTCCTTCGCCCTGAGCGGGACAAGGACCTTTTCTGACATGTTTGTAAGTTCCACGGAGCATCCTAACAAATGCAAACGTTTGAGCCATACAGAAATTGAAACCAAAATGCAGCACGTTGTGGATTGTCCGTAATTTCACTCGGTGTATGGCTGTTCTCTTAGGCAAGTCCACAGAAATGTAAACAAAACGGAAAATATCTGTTGGTATCTAATGTAGGTATACTAAAATGCACAAGTGTTACGGGTAAGTTCTAATAAAAACAGCAGAAAAATGACATGAAGTGGTGTAATTCTGAGTCCTGGATTCACCAGGAATCTTAAATTTATCCTGAGAATTTTGCAGAAATACGTAAATACACACAGACTGTATTTCACTGAAAGTAGTTATCCTCTGTAAATGTATACTATGGAATTTAAAGTATTGTAAAAGCTCTATGATGTTTTTATGTCCATTCTGGAAGTGCCGTGAAGCTCATCTGAATTAGACGCGTATGCAGAAAATGTACTTATGTGGTATTGAACGTGTAACTTGTGTCGCAAATGAAGCGTTACCAAAAGCTGTTAACAAGTCACAGGAATTCTGGAAGAGCGGAAGCATGTTAATGGCTGTGTGATGACATCCTTTTGATTTCCAAAGCAGTTTATTCATTTTGTAAAATGTATACCAGGATTATTATTACGGTGTCCTTTCTGTGGGTTTTGGGGGAAAAGACTGTACTTTTTTCCGTTAAAGAACAGTTTCCAGATTTGTCTTGTTTTGAATTACAAGCCTTGATTTCTGCTATTATGTTCTATTGGTTTTGGCATGGATATACTAAAGCTTTTTTATTTTTTCCAGCATGTCTTTTCTCCCCTTTGGTTCTCCTTGTATTTACTACCTTTCTCTTTTTCTTGTTTTTTTTTTTTTTTGTTTTGTTGTTTTGTTTTTGTTTTGTTTTTGTTTTTTTTGTTTTTGTTTTGGTTTTTTGTTCCTGTCTTAATTGTTTCAGGTATTTCTTTCCCCCTCTGGATTCCCCACGGGCTGGATCGAGATGGTCCAGTCATGCCCAGCTCCTTCCTCCTCCTCCTCTGATAGAGCACTCTTGCGATGCTGACACTGCCAACCTCCAGTATCCTCACCCTCGCAGACGATGTGTATCCCGGCCTCTTAATCTATTACCTGAGAATGAAGGGGTTTAACACCTTACTTTTAATAAAGGTTGTAGGGCCTTATCCTGGTGTTCGTGAATGCTTCCATTTCTGGCTGCTTTTGTGTTTCTTCTCTCATACAGAAGATATTCAGAATTCGGGGCCTTCATGCATGTTCTGCAAAACAAACTACAATATTTGGAACAGTTACTCGTGTGCATCAAAGGAACGTTGTAGTCTGTAGCCTTTGATGAACTATGGCAACACATACAAACATTAACCATGAGCTGCTTACAGAGTAGCTGACTTCAAAGTGCCTGCCCTTTTTTCTTTTCTTTTTTTTTTTTCCCTTTTCTTTTTGGAATCAGTTTATTGTGGTCTTGAATTTTTTCTTTTATATATTGCACTGACAAATGTGAAATGCATTCTCAAAACCAAACATATCTTCAAGCTGTTGAATAGCTAAAGGATGATACTGGGTCAATTTGTAAAAGAAACAAAACCATTCCTGTGTATACTGCAGCAAAATATAATTTGGAGTGTTTGGATACTTTAAAGAATTTTCCATCTTGCTGTATAAATATTTAAATTTTATAATTGTGGTTGACTAATAAACTTATTTTAAAAGCTCTCTGTTAGTACGCTTGTTCTTGTAATGGTGTGGGATTGTTTTGTTTTGTAACAGGCTTGAGATCCATCCAGGAGTCCATTCTCCTGTCCTTGCATTTAAGAAGTCACAGCATTCTGGATGCAGAGTTACTCTGACATTTCTTATGGGAGCACTGAAGGTTCAGAGACTGCTAGAGTTGTCAGATTTCAAATCAAACAGTCTCAGATTTCCAGTGATTGAGTCATTCACTTAGGGACATTTGAAGAAATAGTACTGACTTCAAAGTCTCCTTTTGGATGGGTCAGCCCAGGAACAGCGTTGCTGTGGATCAGCGTGCTGGCATTGGCTGCTGTGAGGCGGGCAGGATAAAGCTGGGCAGTTACTGCATGGTATTTCCATGGAGCAGCGTTACTGTAGGGGCTGGCATCGCTGAGCTTGTTCAGCAGATTGTGTGCTGGGGAGGGATATACAGGCATACATACATTATAATATGCAAAGTAATAGCATGTTTCTCGGCTGCTCTTGCTCGTGGCTTTACCACACGCTTCAAAATGGGCTTTTGCTGCTTCCCAGACTTGATTGCTAGCAGAAGGTAACGAGAGGGCAGCTCACATTCTTCAAAGGGTCCTCAGGACTTCACCTGTATTCTAAACACTCTATTTACTCGTAAGGCCTTCAAGTATTTTTGTTCAGATGCATCACTTTTGTTAACTGATTCATCTCTGATGAATCTAGTTTTAATTTACTTAAGAGCTGTAAGAGGTAGCAATCGCATTTTGGAGTGCTTGCTGGCCACGTGCATACAGGTAGGCTGCCTAGAAGGTTCAGCCAGCAAGAGAAGAACTGTGGGGAATAAAGGGTTTAGTAAAAGCAGCTGCTTAGGCCTTTTTGTCAGTAAGTTATGGCGTTTTTTTTTTTTT
>WBMW01003037.1:785471-847636 GCA_013396635.1 Penelope pileata
TTTTTAACATTGGGAGAAAAACTAAGTGTCTCCCTAAGCAGCCATCCATAAAAGCAAAGTGGCAGTGTCTGTATATGCTGCTGTTTCCCTATGGTTAAAGTTTGTACTGTGAGACCCTACGGTGTCCGACATATGCCTCAATTACTGCAACATAACAACAACAAAAAGGTGTAAAATATGTTTAATGCATAAACTATTCTTGATAAGCCAGACCTAAGGGAAGGATTCCTGTTTGTATTTCTTTTAAAATTTCCCCCTGCTGTTTCAGAGCCCAGAATAACCACTTAATGGTAATGGCTAAGTAAATGGCAACTTTTTCTATTTTCTAATGTATTTTTTTTTACAGCTAATTCAGGATGGTAATGAGAGCAGCTGTAAAGGCAAATTGGCTGCGATGGGAAAATGCTGACAGAAAACACCTGCTGGCCTGAGAACCAGAAGCATCCTGAAGAAGGACAGCTGGGCTCTTTGAAGTTCTTGAGAACTGGAGATATCCTGGAGATACCCTTGGCAAAGCCAAGGAACCCTAACAGCAACTTATCAACTGGAAAGGTGAGAAACAGCCTGGAAAAAAGGAGAAACATCCAGAGAAAGTAGGAAGAGGCAACTGCTATAGGCTGTTTTAGCTGAAAGAACAGGAAAATAGTCTGGGAAAAGTAAAACTTCTGTCTGAGCAGTAAACATGATTGTTCCTTAGCTGTCTGAAGAACAGAAATTAGTAGCGTCTGTTAGCTGCTCTAAGTCATCTAGGGGCTCTAACTCTATGCCATCTTACATCTTAGTGGTAATGACTTGTTTTCTGTCTAAAATGGGGATTCTCTTTTCTCTCTGGGAACGTTCCATGCACAAACTTTTCCTATGGGATTTCTTGAACAGATTGGCTCCTCACTGGGGTGCCCGGCTGATTCCAAGCTGGCTGATTCCAAGACCCCTGATGCAGATTATCCTTGAAGTGAGACTTTGTTGTGTCGGCCCCATTTCTGGGATCGGTTTGAGGAGTCCTTGGTACAGGTGATATTTTGTATACATTAATGTGTATGTGTGTAGTAACCTGTAAGGTTTGTATATCATATATATTATTAAACTGTGGGTTATTACATATATATACTTGCCAATATTCCTGATCGCTGCTATACTATTAACGTATATATGCTTGCTTTTCTGGTAATAATTTGTAATAGCTTATTGCATTGTTAATTTGTTTAACTACACTACTAGCAAGTATATTTATATATAAAGTGGAAAAAATTAGGAAATAAAGCCTCCATGTCCTTGTGTGCTATGGAAACCCACAAGCCCACGCTGCCCATACCCAGCAGGCCAGGTAACCCTTTTGTTTGTGACACGTGGCCACGTTATCTTCCTGTGCTGAACGCGTACTATTGTTCGATATCCTCATTCCAGCCACCCTGCTCGCTAATGGGAAAACGCTGTTTGCATTTTCAGCGCAAGTGAGTCATGTTTCCCCTGGCCTGGCCAAGGACTGACTGCAGCAGCCGAACCCTTACTGCTTTGTGGCTGATGCTCGCCTTTCCCCCTGCCTGCTGTTCTGCACGGGTGCCTCTCCAAACTGGGGCTCTGTGCCCTTGCCCTCCAGCTTCTCTCCCTCAGCTCTGGCTGTGTTGTGTCCCACGCTCCGTGACTCGGGACTGTGCGCTGTGCTTCTGGGCGGGACCCGGCGCCTGGACGAGCAGAGCCCCTGGAGGAGGGAGGTCACAGCCAGGATTACAGCCGGGATTACAGCAGGTGCTTACACCCTGCACAGTGCATCCAGCGCTTCCTAAGGCTGATGTCCCCTTGGAGGGTTTTTTTTGTTCCCCTTTTTCTTCTGAAAGAAGGTGTGGCATTACCCTGTTCACATGCTGTGAGCACGTTTCAGCCTCAATTTCCACGACTGTAAGTTTTAGGGCCTTGTTGCTTTAACATCGCAGCCAGGGGGTGCTCTTTTATTGCCTGTTTTTGTTTTGATCTTATGTGGTGGGATACAGTGGGAACACAGCATGAGACTCTGGTGCCACCCGGTGTGCTTTTCAGCCTCATCCCAGTTCTGTGCCGCCTCCGGACCAGGAATACAATTGTAGAACAGCTGTGTTGTAAGAACGTTCTGGGATAACAGCAGCACGCTCAATTTTTATCTCTCAAAGTCCTGCACCCGTACCTTCACTGAGTCTGTGTGGGAAGTGCAACCTTCTCACCCTCTCCTTACTAGCAATAAGGCGTTTATGCTTCAGAACTGAAATTAAACCTTTCGTGGACTGTACGTAATCTGCTCATTACCCGGTCTCAGTCAAACAAAGTGTCTCACATAGGGACAGTAGGACGGGACAAAATCCACCCGCCACAAACGTTAACACAAGGGCACCCAAGCGCCCGCCCCTGCCCTGCGCTGTGAGGGAGCCCTCGCCCGCCCCTCCCGCCCAACGGGCAGCGCGCGCCTCTCGCCCAATCAGCGCGCCCCTTCCGAACTTTTTCTTTCTGGAGTCTCCCGGCCGCCAATCGCCGTCTCTCGCCACTGCTCGCCCCGCCCTCCCCCGCCTATTGGCTGGCGGCGGGGCGGGGNGGGCCTCCTGTGCCGAGACCGTTGGCGGCCCCAGCTGGTCGCGTCACGGAGCTCGCAGCTCCCCAGGTGGCGGCTGCACTGGAAATGGAGGAGGGCTGCCCTGCTCCAAGCGGCTTTACGGGCTAAATATAGACCGGCCCGCCGTGCGGCCCCGGTGCTGCGGCCGGCGGGGGAGCGGCTCTCCGGTGGAGGTCTGAGGAGAGGGGGTTCAGCGTGCTTGCGGGCTCAGCGGGGCGAGTGCCGGGCAGCGCTGGCCGTGCTGTGTAGGTGGCGTTTCTGGGAGCGTCGCTGTGACTTCGATAACCCCAGGTTGTTTTGTCTGCGCTTCCAGATGCTGCTGCACCAGGGCTGATTCTGTCGCCAAGCAGAGCGTGGCTTTGAGCCGCTTGTGCGGCGTGATGGAAGGCTTCAGAAACGTGGCCGAGTTCAGAAACATCGCCGATGAGACGTTCCCCAGCTTCCTGGGCAACTCCCTGAATAGCAGTGCGAGTGTCCTTCTGGAGAACATCACCATTTCCTCCCACCCCGGCTTACCTGTCGCAGCTTCCACTGTAGCCAGGAGTAAAGTGGGCTGTGACAGCAGGTGAGGCCTTCCTTTGGCTCTGCTCAGTGACAGAGAGAACAGCTGGCTGGGTTGATGCACGTAATTCAGAGAGGAGAAGTCGTTTTCATGTGTTTCGTGTATTGTTCAGTAGATGATAGAACTGTTTACTCATCAGTGGTGTATAATGACTTCATTAGCAGTGAGAAATCTGGGTGACGTTCAGAACTCGTAACACAGTTAACTTTTATTAAAATTANGCTTTACCATCGCAGCCAGGGGGTGCTCTTTTATTGCCTGTTTTTGTTTTGATCTTATGTGGTGGGATACAGTGGGAACACAGCATGAGACTCTGGTGCCACCCGGTGTGCTTTTCAGCCTCATCCCAGTTCTGTGCCGCCTCCGGACCAGGAATACAATTGTAGAACAGCTGTGTTGTAAGAACGTTCTGGGATAACAGCAGCACGCTCAATTTTTATCTCTCAAAGTCCTGCACCCGTACCTTCACTGAGTCTGTGTGGGAAGTGCAACCTTCTCACCCTCTCCTTACTAGCAATAAGGCGTTTATGCTTCAGAACTGAAATTAAACCTTTCGTGGACTGTACGTAATCTGCTCATTACCCGGTCTCAGTCAAACAAAGTGTCTCACATAGGGACAGTAGGACGGGACAAAATCCACCCGCCACAAACGTTAACACAAGGGCACCCAAGCGCCCGCCCCTGCCCTGCGCTGTGAGAGGAGCCCTCGCCCGCCCGTCCCGCCCAACGGGCAGCGCGCGCCTCTCGCCCAATCAGCGCGCCCCTTCCGAACTTTTTCTTTCTGGAGTCTCCCGGCCGCCAATCGCCGTCTCTCGCCACTGCTCGCCCCGCCCTCCCCCGCCTATTGGCTGGCGGCGGGGCGGGGCGAAGCGCGCGCGCGGGCTTCTCGCCAGGGGTTGGTCCCCGCTCTCGGGGCTGTGTGCTGTTGTTCCCGCCGCGCGCCAGGTGAGCTGGGGGCGGATTCTCCACCCGCCCGTCGGGGGGCGCTGTGGCCCGGAGGGAGCGGGCAGAGCGGCGGTTTGAAGTTTTGGCGGTTGGGCTGCGTCCGGCGCTCGCGTTCGGCTCCTTCCGCTGCTCAGGGGAGCGGCGGTGGCGGCGGGACGCGGCCGCGTTTCTTCGCTTCGGGCAGAGGGCCGCAGGCGTCGGCTGCTGTCGGTCCCGGTCTGCGGAGCGGTGAGCGTGGTGNTGTTCAGCGTGCTTGCGGGCTCAGCGGGGCGAGTGCCGGGCAGCGCTGGCCGTGCTGTGTAGGTGGCGTTTCTGGGAGCGTCGCTGTGACTTCGATAACCCCAGGTTGTTTTGTCTGCGCTTCCAGATGCTGCTGCACCAGGGCTGATTCTGTCGCCAAGCAGAGCGTGGCTTTGAGCCGCTTGTGCGGCGTGATGGAAGGCTTCAGAAACGTGGCCGAGTTCAGAAACATCGCCGATGAGACGTTCCCCAGCTTCCTGGGCAACTCCCTGAATAGCAGTGCGAGTGTCCTTCTGGAGAACATCACCATTTCCTCCCACCCCGGCTTACCTGTCGCAGCTTCCACTGTAGCCAGGAGTAAAGTGGGCTGTGACAGCAGGTGAGGCCTTCCTTTGGCTCTGCTCAGTGACAGAGAGAACAGCTGGCTGGGTTGATGCACATAATTCAGAGAGGAGAAGTCGTTTTCATGTGTTTCGTGTATTGTTCAGTAGATGATAGAACTGTTTACTCATCAGTGGTGTATAATGACTTCATTAACAGTGAGAAATCTGGGTGACGTTCAGAACTCGTAACACAGTTAACTTTTATTAAAATTATTCCTTAAGGAAGTGGTTTAGTTTTTAGAATGAAAAGATAACGAGCCAGTTTCATTTAGTTCTTTAGCTTTGTATGCTCCAGCCACGCAGAGAATATATTTTTAAAACGTGAGTACCATGTTAACCTACCTGCACCTTGTTACGTTGTAGAAAAGGTAATGGAAGGAGAAGTGTGATGAACACCAATTAAAATTTAACGTGGCATACGCTGATTTGTTCAGCACGGATTAGAGCCAGGAGTGACAACCGAAGCCTTTGCTTGCTTTGCTGCTGTCCCACGTGACTCAACGCGCACTAAGGTCGGACTGCTAGGGCCTGTCTCTCCAGGAGTATGCATCCCAAATGTGGCAATAGCCACAAAAAATGAGAATGTGCTATTTCTCTGAAGAACTTCAGAAGACTGGAGAACATCCTGGGTACATGTGTGTACCTTTAAATACAGGTTGGCTGGAAAATGCCAATTATTGAAGCAATTCAACACATGGGAGATGAGTGGTCATCACATATAGGTTTTTCAATTCTGCTGCTAAAAAGTGGAGGTGCTTATCAGAACAATTCTGCTTGTGCTTTCCCTCCCCACCCTTACAGGTTTTCTGATGTCCGGGCATCTTATTTGGAAGAAGAGAAGCGTTCACCTCAGCCCCGATCTCACAGCAGTCAGTCGGATCCTGAGCCGATGGGGAGATTTGCCCTCAGCTTTCACGATGACACGTGAGCGAGCTTGTTAAACTAATTCTTTCCTAAAATACACATGCCAACATACAGTGTCTAGATTTATATGTACTGTAAGGTAATCATGCATTATTTTCAGACTTAGAAAATAACCTTTGCAGCTATAACACCCAGGTTGAATTTGGTCTCTGATAACAATATACCCTCCTGCCAGCCGTCCCGTTCACTGATGATGACATTTACTCTCCTGTCAGCCCTGTACTGAGTCCTACAGCAGCAGCCAACATCCTAAAGTGGTGTCTTACCCTTGCCACGCAGTACGGAGGTCCTGTTGTGAGAGGAACTGAATGAGAATGTGGTCGTTGACGTGCCCAGAGAAGTGAGCTGCTACTGGGAGTGGCTGCCTGCTTGAGGAGCAGCTTCTGCTGCTGGTCTTTTGTGGGCAATGAAACTTTAGAAGTGATTTTTTCTTTTTTTTTTTTTTTTTAAACTATGAAATGTTTTCTTGTCACACTAATGAAAAGCTTCCTAAGCTTGATTGATTAATTACTTGTTTAAATCTGGCTTGTGTTTACCTAGTTTACGCAGATCTTGAAGTAAACTGATGTTTCTGGTTCACGTCATGAATGTGAATAAAGGTTTGCACTGATTTAAATCAGGTATTCACATACCGTGCAGTTGCATGCAGCAAGGATCATGCATATTTCAACTTTAAGCTTTCTTGTAAGCTTAGTGTTTTCTGTTTTTTAGGAAATGAGTATTAGTGGAAAAAAGCTTGAAGCATTAATAGTTATGGAAGTGTTGGGAGCTGTTGCATAGGTTTTTCTAAATAACAACAGGAAAAAAATTGTTCTTGCAGTTGAAATAGCGATACATGTCTTTCTCACTGAAAAAATTGCATGACAGGCAGTGTGTTCCTATGAAAAAAAATACATGTATATAAGATTTGAGAGTGTGTCAACTCCTTGGTTGTACTCAAGTCTTAAAGTTGCATTTTTGCTTTTCAAATTTAAATAAAACTAACACTTACTGCAAACGTGTTTCGTTTCCCTCAATGTGGAAACTTTAACATGTGATAGCCGGTTATGATTAGCAAGATAAGGTAATCATGGAAGAAGTGAAAAGTAAGCTTTGCGCAGAATTGCAAAAGCTGTTATTGAACAGAACTATATGGAATTTCAATAAGTTGTGTTCTGTATGGTTTCAGCCCTGATTTAATGTTATGAAAGGCCTGCTGATGTGTTTGGCTTTAGGAAAATCTTGTTTAGTGTTTGCTTAGCTTGCTCTCAGTTGGATCGTGGAATGTGCCCAGCAGAAACCTCTCCCTCTTTGACTTCTCCCACTTCATGCAAAAATGCAAAGGAAAGGAACAAATGGGGAACAACACAAAAAAAATAAAAGGGAGGGACGTATATTAACATTAAATTGCTCTAAGTGCTTCTCTCAAACGTTTTAGGTTGTGAAATGGCAGCCTTTGTGATCTCCAAAAGTGATAAGGTGATAAGTATGTAAAATCTGTTAAAGGGAATAACTGACTTCCTAGAGATGAAGGCGTTAAAACTGGAGAAGTTCTCGAGTCTTTATATAGAGAGATGTTGTATACTCATCTTGACATATATCATCTTATTAATTTTAATCAAAATAATCCTCTTTCTAGGGAAGTTGCTGCACAAGTTAAAGAACCTCAGCATACTGTTGTTAGTCTGAAAGAATCCTACTCAGTGTGTGGAGATCAAGACCAGAATGTCATTGAGCATTCAAATCACAGCCAGGATACCTTACGTGAGGTACTACCACTTGAACGATTGGAAGGTATTAAACTTTGAGAAGAATTACATACTTATTCTCACTGTAATTAGGTTGTTATTGTATATGGGTTTTTTTTGACCTTTTCAGTGTTTTGTGGCATAGTGTAAATGGGGTTTGGAAAAGAATCTTTTTAATTCAAACAAATTCAAAACACAGAAAGCTCGTGATCATCATCATATTGTTGAATTTCTGCTCAACGTACAAAGCTGGACTGGCAGCTGGTAGAAATCCTGTTTGCTACAAAATACTGTAAGGGAAATGCTAGTAGGAATCTGAATTAATTTCAGGAACTTTACGTGTCAAAAAATGTGAGTTGTTTTCTACCTCTTCTTGTTCAGTAGGTGCAAGTCTGTGAGATTATATTTTAACAAATGTCTCTTTTCTTGCCCCATTTCAGCCAATAATAGATGATTTTTAACTGGAGTTGTAGAAAGTGAAAGCTTATTTTTTTAGTGCAACGTGTGGAAAAAGTACTTTGGAATACCTGCTATAAAATCTGTTCTTTCTTGAAGTATGAATGGAACCATGGAAACAAAATAGCGCTCTGTAACTTCTTATAAAAGTATGGTTATTGATGTTAACCGTATGTAGAGGGTGGGTTGCTAATGCTAGCCCTGGGATTGAATTCTGCTGACTCTTTCATATTCAGTAAATAGACTTAGTAAATATTTGCTTCTAGTCATCACCCTTATCAAAACTTAATCTGAATTTTCATGAGTTTTAATAATTTAATAGATAACGTTCTATTAGGAAGTGCTGTGGTTTGTAATAAAAATGGACTCTGATAGAAGACTGTTCTAAATGAATCGTAGAGTCGTCAAGGTTGGAAAAGACCTCCAAGATCATCTAGTCCAACCGTCCACCTATCACCAAGATTACCCACTAAACCATGTCCCTCAGTTCCGCATCCAGACGTACCTTGAACACCTCCAGGGATGGTGACTCCACCACCTCCATGGGCAGCCTGTGCCAGTACCTGACCACTCTCTCAGAGAACAATTTTGTTCTAATATCCAGCCTGAGCCTCCCCGGCGCAACATGAGGCCATTCCTTCTTGTCCTGTCGCTAACTAGCAGGGAGAAGAGGCCAACTCCCACCTCACCACAGCCTCCTTTCAGGCAGTTGTAGGGTGCAATAAGGTCTCCCCTGAGCCTCCTCTTCTCCAGACTAAACAATCCCAGCTCCCTCAGCCGCTCCTCATAAGACTTGTGCTCTAGACCCCTCACCAGTTTTGTTGCCCCCCTCCAGACATGCTCCAGGGCCTCGATGTCTTTCTTGTAGTGAGGGCCCAAAACTGAACGCAGCACTCAAGGTGCGGCCACACCAGAGCTGAGTACAGGGGGATGATCACCTCCCTGCTCCTGCTGGCTACACTATTTCTGATGCAGGCCAGGATGCCATTGGCCTTCTTGGCCACCTGGGCACACTGCTGGCTCATGTTCAGCTGAGCATCAACCAGCACCCCCAGGTCCTTTTCCTCTGCGCAGTCTTCCAGCCACACTGCCCCAAGCCTGTAGCGTTACATGGGGTTGTTGTGACCAAAGTGTTGTATTCAGATGTTTACTATTGTAGTCTTGAGGAAATGGCAGTAACTATAGCAAGAAAAATCATGGTGCTTTGGAAAACTGGGAGTGCCTGGTGTTTAGACTTCACCATGATCAGTGCTTTGTAGTTATCCAATTTTAAGTTATGGTTTATTCAAGGATTAAGATTGTAGCCTGGGAGCTGCCTTTTATTCCCATTTCTTTTGTAAGAATTAGGAACCTTTTTGGCTACGTCTGTATGTGCTGTCTAAAATGCTCTGTCGTGTGGGATTTGCCATTTGGTTATGGGTGGATATAGTAGAAAAGTGGAAGTTGCTTACCAGTGATCAAAAAAAAGAAAAAGTATTGGCTCAATAGATGAAATGCAATAGGGGAACATAATGCTCATTCCTGCTTTTGCTGGTGCAACCTGCAACTGTTTGCTCTATTGCACTGCTTTATAGAAATCCTTCAGGCAGTAGTTGTCTTACATAATACTTACAGTTCTAGCCCTGTTGAAACCCTGCCTTTTTAGTTATTTTTGAGATACTTTTGATGATTAATTCAAGAACATAAACTTTGGTCTTGTGATAACATGTATGTTTTGGGGCTGCTTTTATAGTGTCTGACAAGATCTGTAAGTGGCTGTCTTATAGAATTGTTACTACTTAGCAACGTAACATGAAAACATAATAAAACACTGATTTCATATTATTTCATTCCAGATTTGCCAGCTGGAATATGTTTTCTTCCAGACAGTAACAAGGTGAAACCTTTTCTAAATACAGTAAAATGAAAGATAGCCTAATAATAATCTTTTACGAGGCTTCTCTTTGTAAGAGGAAGAGGGGGGGAAATTGAGCAGTGTTTGTTGTTTGGTCCTGTAGACCTGAAGGCTGTAACAGTACTAACATGCTGAATGTGTCATGGTTCATCTTGCCTCCTCTTTCCAGATCACTTAACATAATTAGCACCATGGGAGCATGACTCCACCTGATCTCTCTCAAGTGTGAAAGCTGTTGTTTACTCCTACCCTGTGCTGTCTTTTCATTCTTTGTGTGTGTATGAATCTCTTTATCACAATTGTAGTTTATCTTAATGAAGAGCCTTGGAGGAACCTTTTTGAATGCTTTTGGAAGTTGAAGTAGACAATATCTATCTGATTTGCTTTGCCCCTGTACTTAGTAATTGCTTTGAGGAAATACGAGTGCAGGTGACTTCTTCAGTGTTGCCAGCCTAAACTACGCCATTTCTAAGATCCCAGTCTTGTTGCACCTGGATTTTTTTTTTCTCTGTATCCCAGAGCTAGCAAACAGCTGCATCAGGTATTGACAGGGCTGTGCTTCAGCTGCTTTCTGGTGTTGGAGAGAAGCTGATGGTTATGGGCACAGAGGTATAGGGCAGATGGAAATGGGAGATCTTGTGGCCCTTATAGAAAATACACCTCAGGCTGCAGCCAGATGCTGTCCAGCTATATGCTGCTTGATGTGTTGGCTGGTATTCACGAAACTCACCTAGCTTGCTTTCATTTTTTTTTTTGTGTGTGTGTGTATGTTTTATGGGCCACGGTGGTTGAAGACGTGCAGTTGAATGCTCGCAGTCTGTCATTTGAAAACAATAAGTCAAATCTCTTTGAAAAATAAGTCTGCCCCTTTCTGAACTTCGATGTTTGTTAGCTGTCAGAAGGAAGAATGTGAGACTGAAATATACACTGTGTTTCTATTTTCTTAAAAAAAAATCAACAAGGGTTTGATTTGTGTGTGTGATTTCTGAAGAAGCATTGTTTCAACAGCGTAGAAACCTGTTGAGACTTTTCCTACTTTGCACTTTGAGTTTATGGCTTGTTGAATGGAGAGCCTTCTTTTAATTTTTATTTTTTTCCCCAAGAGTGAACTCTACAATGCAGTGGTTCAATATTTTGCTTTTGAGTTTTAAATTTAAGTTTGCTATTATCCAGGTGCTTTTCCTCTTTCCCTTTCACGATCCTTGTGTTTCTTGCATGTATCCATTGTGGAAACTAGCAGGCAAAATCCACTGGAACTAGAGTATTTCCTGGAATATGGAGGAAAGAGGGTGGGGGGCTTGGAATGTTGTTAAACCTCCTTAATTGTTCGTTATGAACAGGATTTATACAGTAGCTGATAACTCCTGGACATGTTTATGTATGGATATTTTTCGCAGGGTAGTCCATCTGAACCTTCTGAAAAGCTGGTAGAGGCTGAAAGCTCAAGTGATCATCTTAGCATTAGCCTTTCGAGTTTTTTGGAAAATGAGAAACTCTCATCTCTTACAAGCTTAGAAGGAGAATCCACTGGTAAGTGTATTCGGAACTTTACAGCTTTCTCTGAATAGCTGTATGTAGAATTCTGACACAATGTTGCTGCCATCTTGAGAAGAAAGGAGGTGTTTTACTGAAGTGTTTTATACAGGTTTGTGCTTGATCAAAATCTTGTGTTGGAAATATTAAAGAAAAATGAATTAATGGAGGAAACTGGCTGTTTTACAGTTGCAATAGGAGTAGGGCTGTGGAGTTGATCAGAGAAGATCGCAGTTGGATTTACAAAATTAAAAAGTCCTCAGTTACTGTAAAACAAAAATGGAGGTAGAAAAGTGGGCATTCATATAACACAGTGGGAAACACTTGCCTTGTCAGGGTTCCTGTGCTGACAAAGCTAAGTGATCTTTTAAATTTTCCTGGTCAGTGTATGATATACTTATTTCTATCAGGTAATTCTATCATGTGTTCAGAGCAAATTTGGTTGCTGAGTAGTAATGAATATTTGTGAAAAATAAGCAGGAGGTCTTTGGCATGGGAGGTAAAAACCCATTTATCTGCTTTATCATTATTTGGGAGATAAATTATTATTTCAGTGTCACAAAGAAGATATCGAGGCATATGTAGATGAGATTAAAACAGCTATTGTGTTGTTGTTAATTTGAGTGTCAGTTGTAGATACTTGTCTACCGTTCAGGTAACTAAGTAATTCTGCCGTGGTTTTTAATGCACTCTGGTTCTGAGGGTAGGTGGCTGGGTAGGTAATAGTCCTCTTCTCAAAAGCTCAAGAAACTTAGCCTGCTGCGATCATCTCTTCCTTGAATCTGATAAATGGAAACAGAGCCACAATTCATATTTTTTGTTTACTATCAAATAGAACAGAACCTGAATGCTGTGCTGTAGTATCAAAGGCAAATTGGAAGCTATAGGTGCTCAGCAAATCTTTCTACTGAAAGATTAGAACTTGGTGCCTCTGTAAATGAAGCTCTGTTTGTATAGGGCACTGGCAAAAACAGGAACGCAAAGACAATGATGACATTTGTATGTGTATATATACTTTTTTTTTTCTCCCCTGTATGTTCTCGGTGTTGTATAGACCAGAAGGAAGTACTGAGAAGATGCTTCAGAATTGTGTTTTACTGGGGGGAGAATTGAAATAGGCTCTAAGGTAAAATTGCTGGAGAATACTCAGAGTGTCTCCAACAACTTGAAAATGAACACTTCTTAAGTTACTTGGAAAATAAAATACAGTGGCTAACTTTAAAGTACAAGGCCTGTTGGAGTTTACTGTTTTTATAGGGAAAAACATGAACAGGATGCCAATTCCTAGAAATGAATTAAAAAAAAAAAAGCTGAATTTCTTCTTAGAATATGTTTCACAATGGTTTTAAGAGTGCTTTTTAACCATGCCCTTAAAAGCTGACTGCAGTTTGAAAATTAAAAAACAAACACAAGCTCTGGAAACTCTTCCTTTCCTGTAATCCCCACAAGTGGGGGAAAAAAAACAAAACAGACCAGAACAACAAAAATTGTCTTGGTAAACTTTGTACTTAGCAATAGAAGGAATAGTGCTGTTCTTACTGATAGCACTTAATGTTAAAATAGAACTATGTATGCTTCAATCACTTTTTGTGTGGTTTGAAAAATGTTACGTGTATTTTACTTGCCATTCGTGAGTACATATACGATGTGGTGGTTTGGTGTTTTTTTGAGGGGGGGGAGATGATTCTGCTCTGGGTTTATGAGTGTGTTTCGACATTTTAAAGATTATGGAGTTGCTCTGATAGTCTGCCAGGTGATTATAAAATACCTCTGAAGGGTGAATGGGATGTTTTCTTTTGTTTCAATAGATGATGATATTGATGATGAAGAGTTCTTTGATAACCAACTAGAAGCCTATTTTGAGCAGCTGATACCACCAGAAATGGCAAGAGGAGACAGTGACCTAGAGAAGCTTTCGGAATGCTGTACAGCGCTGAAGCTTTCTGAAAATGGCTTGCTTCAAGTAAGTTTAAAACGGAGTTACAAACTCAGCATGCCTAGTGACCCTTAAACATGGTTGTGTTGTAGAGGGCTGTCTGCCAGGGTGAACTAGATCTTCTTTCCTGACAAGCCCAAATACTACCCAACTGGTAGCCTATCAACACAGGGCACTTTTTTTGTTATTGATAGCAAATACAGTTTTAAACTAGAAACAAAGCAATTTGAGTGAGATTCTGATGTTTCTTTTTTTCCCTGTTGCAAGGTTTTCCCTAGGAGAAAAATGAAAAGAAACCAAAGAAGCTAGGTAGCTGTTTTTGTATTTATTGTCCTCCTCCTTGTAGTACAGAGCTAGCAGCTGATAAATATTCTTGTTACAGAAGATCTTGTTGTTTATGAGATAAGGCATGG
The DNA here is from genome assembly GCA_013396635.1 of Penelope pileata. NCBI lineage: Eukaryota > Metazoa > Chordata > Aves > Galliformes > Cracidae > Penelope > Penelope pileata. The sequence continues at coordinate 799,063 of WBMW01003037.1, forward strand.
GGGAATTAGGTAAGCAGCTGGTGCTCCCACAAGACGTTAATCTGAAAGGCTTGCAGCAAAGCTTAAGAATTTCCTATTATGGTGTCATCTGTATTTAAGTCTCCATTCAGTTTTTCCACGTTCTGTCCCTGCTCCTCACTCTTCTTTGTCATGTCCTCCTCCTTTCTCCTGATAAGCAATTCTAGACCTTGTGCAGTCAGTTTTGTTACTTGATCTTGCAAAGGAAAAAAATAACCCAGCTTCTAAGACTGGAGTACTGTCCCTTCTCTGGTACAATGGAGTTATGTCCTTGGAGTATTAACGAGATAGGAGCATCAGTGGTATTTTCTGAAGATGGACTTTTCCTGCTGGATTACTTGAGACTGCATTTCTCAAGCCTTATTATAAAAGTATGATTTTCTGAGAAAATGTTTTTTCTGTCTCTAAGATAGCTTGCCCTAAATACGAGGAGTCATGTCCTGAGCAGCACGTTCTTCAAGTATCCATTAGGATGTCAGTGTGCAATATTGAATTGCTAGCTTGACCTTCAGAGTGACTGTGAGGTAGGATGTACATCAGCAGTTGCTGCAGTTAGTGGTGGTTTTAGTATCAGAGATGATGAGTGTGTAGGTAAGCATTTGGGATCCTCCCAGGTCCAATAAGATAAATTATATTGCTGGTAACAAAGCAGAAGCCTCTACTGATCCCACAGTCTTAGGAAAGCATGACTTTACCAACATCTGAATGCAAAGAATTCTTAGTGAAGGGTTAAAAAGCTGTCTAATACTCATAAAATACTAGCTTCACCCCTTCTTCCCACACCCAACAAGTGGGTCAGCTGAACTGAAATGAAGGCCATCTTTATATCTTGCTTGTAGTTTCCAGGAGATGGACGTGTTGTCTTTGTAGGAATTGCTTGATTTTGTTTTGCTGGTCCTGTGGCAGAACTACTTTCAATAGTTGTTACTTGTTGCTATTTTGATTATAGTTTCAGTTTTCATTGCAACAATGTTCAAAGGACAGAATGGAGTTTTCTTTTAACACATTGATTAAACTTGTTGCGAAGAAGTTCAGTTCACTTCTGACAAAGGACTGTGTTAGTTTCACTTAGTAAATGTTTATGGTAATGCTTGCTGGTATTAATGTTTATTTTGTATCATACAGCTAGTTTATAAAGAGCTTTTCAATCACCAGTTTACTTCTCAAGATAATAATCTTCAAGGTTCTATGGAGAGTGTAGCATTATGGAGACTTCTTTTTGCAAGAGGGTGAATAAGTCTAAATAGCTGGTCAGTGTGTGGAGGGTAAGCAAAGAGCAGCAACTGCCTCGGGGTTTGTCTTAGAACACCATTTATCTCTTAGAGATTGCTTGGTGTCTGTAACCTTGGATGAGAACCTGGCAGCTGCATGCTTGGAATAGGAAAGTGTGATTGATTTAAACAGTCAAATGAGCTGTTGCTTCAGAAAAATAAAAATGATTTCTTTCTTAAAAATCACTGTAGCAAAGGTTATAATTATTCTAAGGAGGTGTTGCCTGACAGCTTCAGAAATTTCCCACCTGGCTTCAGAGTTTCCAGGCTGTGAGAAGGGATCTGTTAACCCCTCTAACAGCAGGCTGCCAGTTGTCGATCGACAGCCATATGTGAAGAAAGGAATATGTGATTGTTTAAGACTGTATGGCCATCAAATAGTGAGAACAGCAGGATTACGTTCTCTGACCTCAGGCCTCAAAGAAATAGGGAAGATGCTCCTGCTCCACCCTGACTGTAGATAACCAGTGGGGGGTATAGGTGCAACAGTTTCCAAGTTGGAATCCTCATTGGACAGCAGTTCCAGAGGAGAAGTAGTGTGGTGCTCCAGAGGAGAAGTAGTGATGGTTAAAGAAAGGGAAAGAATGTAGTGGGAGTGAAAAGGAGAGATCCTCCGTTTTCTTGCTCTGTATGCGCTTAATGAGAGCAGATTCATGGACCGACATAGCCAGGAACTGTTGTCATCACTGGTGGTACCAGCAGCCTGAGGATAATCTCTTTAATGGAGAATTTTTTAACTGTGTAAAAACTGTAGTGTTGTGTTTTTTTTTTTTTTCCCTTCTTCAATACATCAAATACAGTATAACTTGAATCTTTATTTCTTTTTTTATTTTTTTATTTTCAAAGGAGAACTTTCAGGTTCCTGATACTTACCAGGCTGTGACAGGAGCAGACTCTGGAAATGCTAGTGATGAAGATTCACAAAATGAAGGGATGACTGGATGTCATGCTCAAATAGAAAAGCTGCCCAGAGCAATAAGACAACTGGTATGGAATTGTCATTCAAATTTCTATTTTATTTATCATATGTAGAGTAAGACTAGTACACAGTAAACATGGCAGTACATTTGAAGATTTGTAAGAGGTTGAACAAACAACCCAAACTTTCTTTACAAAAAATGAATAATAACACTTTGTTTTTTCAATGTGTTTTTCAAGCATAGTTACCTTTGACTGTTTTGTACCTAGAACTATTAATGCAAGCAGCTAACGCTTTGCAAAATCATTGTTAATTTTTTTTCTAAGAATTCCGTGACTAGCAGAGATGTGCTAGAACCCTGCAGTGCTGCTGAGTTGCGCTTAAATTCCCTGTATCTTCAGTGCATGGACAGCCACAAAGCCGATGTCATGGGTGCTCTTTCAAAGCAAGAAGTACAGTCCTCGGAGTGTCAGACTGCTGCTTCTGGTGCAGAAGTACTACTCCCAGCAGAAGGAGCTTTGGAGCACTACAGCACTCCTAAAATTCCTCTTAGTGCAAATGTTCCTGGAACAGCTGCAGATTCAAATGAGTGTCAAGTTGGTCTCTCTGATACTTACCTGTCTCCAACTTCAGACAGCAATGAGAACATAAGTTTAGCTACAAAAGACACAGGTATGTTCCTTCAGATGTGACCTAGCTACACAACTGTGGCCAGGCTCTGTTGCATGGAAAAAGAAATAAAATTGTTAGCTATACATTTTTCTTAAGAAAAATAAATACATAAAAATGCACCGTTTCTTTTAAATAAGAAAAATGTAGCTTGAATAAATTGAGTTGTTTTTGCATTTAAAAAATATTGACTTACTTGCATTGCAAACTGTTGTTTCTTTGACAAAACTGCTGCCCCTTGCAGTTACAGCTGCTTGATCTGCATTAACTTGTTGCTGGCCTTTTCCAAGTGAATTCCGTAATTAAATTTAAGAGATCTTGCCATGTTCCTTTTTTCTTAATCAACACTGCATCATTTGCTGTATCTTTCAGGTGATTCACCACATAGCATTGTTTATCAAAATGAAGAAGGCAAATGGGTGACTGACCTTGCTTATTATACTTCCTTTGATGAAGAACAAGATTTAAATCTGTCTGAAGATGATAAAATAAATGAAGAGTTCATATCTGGATGTATGTAATCTTTTTCCTTTTTAGTTAGCTGTTATCTGTAGTATAGTGTTAAGTAAACTTTCTCCTTTTTTATTTCATTTCTTTGCTCTTTAAAAAAAAATAGTATTTAGTGTTCGAAGTCTCCTGGCTTTAGATACTAAAAATTATTTGAAAGCTGTTTTTGATATATAATTATATCATTATCAGTTTTAGTTGATAGCTTCTTTCCATATTTCCTGCTCTTCCCAGGAAGAGCTTTCATTTTGAAATGTGTACCAAGATATGTCACTGATACCTATTGTATGAGCAAAAATAGCTCCCCTGTCTGTTACTTCCACAAATTTTCATTAGGAGTTTAGTTATTGTTATTCTTTCCATCAAGGAGAGGAAATGGTAGTCATTCTGTGTTGCATGATGGTCCTTAGACAAGAAACTGTAAACAAGAAGTTACTACAAAAGCAACTAAATGTGAAGAGAGCTGCTGAATTTGCTAGCTGCTGATTTTTGAGAACCTCTTGGCAATGTCTTGATGCTGACAAATGATACTGCTACTGAAAAATGCTAGAGCTCACTAGGAACATATACAGGACTCTTCTAAGAAATTCTAGGCCTTTTGAACCTCTGTCTACTTAGGTTTTTATTTTCCTTTAACTGTCTCAGACTGATCTTTCTGGCAGTCTGTGTGTTTGGGTAGTACGCATGTAGCACTGTAGACAAATCAATTCCTTAGTGCCAAAATGTGTTCTGCTCATCTGCTTTACTAGACACTGTGTGCAACAGTGTTCCTCCTAGCCTCTCCTTGTTTCTAAAGCTGGTATACTGATGGTATGCTGAAGATGTCTGTTCAAGGTTCTTCCCTCTTTCAAAGGGGATGCTGTGTATGATGCTGTGTCGAATTTTTTATTATGAACAGGTCAAACGTGGTTGATGGGCTGAAATTGTTTGTCAACACTGTGTAGTTTTCTGTTGGAACAAAGAAAAGGGATTGTATGCTAGAAACTTCCCTGCCTACTGTGTCAGCAAAGCAGAGCCCCTTCAAATGCCAGGATATTTCAGGCACTTGGCTGCATCTCAGACTCAAGTTGTCCAATTATTAGGATAATTTGTCTGCTGTAAATTTTTCCGAGGGTGTTTAGCTTTTCTCCCTGCTTGATGGTTTTTAAAGAAATCCTGCTTTCCAGCTGACTGGCTTGCTTCTTCGCTTGTGTGCATAGTTTCAATGTGGACAGCATTTTTGTCTGTGATGCTTAAGTGCAATTCTTGACAGCTGAGAGATTTTATTTATAGGGACAGAAAGGAAATGTTACATCTGATGCTGCTGAGTCCCGTTAATGACACGTCTATCTCAGCACACTGTATTCTTGTACAGAGTAGTGCAGCATTGCTCACTTGACAGTTGGTGCTTCAGGAAGTCACCTTATGGCTTATATAGAGGATCAAAGAAGAGTTGATATTGACTTAAAATTCAACTGGATGCGGCTGTCTGTCATTAATAGTGCTAGGGTTGCCTTTAGGAAATGTAGTTGGATCAATTAATAAAGAGGTGTTCCAGTTTTCTCGCTGTCCTCAGAAGTACGCATTTCAACTTGCTGTAAGTCATTTTTATAGACAACAACATTTGGCCTGTCAATTTGCACAGGTATGTCGTGAGCTGGTACAAACCAATCGGTTACTTTTGCTCCAATTCACAGATACCACCTTGATGAAATTTTCAAAACCAAGTATAGTCTAAGTTTGCTTGGAAGTGGCATGTGTGATGCTCCAGTCTAGCTTAGGTGGGTGGCATAACCAGTGTAGTTTGGTTTGGGGGTAAGGTCCAAAGAGGCCTCCTCTAGTCACCTGTAAGGTAGCTAGCCAAATGCTGCTTTAACTGTGGCACCTCAAGACACAGGGAATGCTACTTTGTAAGGACTTTTCTTGCTGTACTGGGTGGAATAACTCCTGGTTTTTCCCAGATTGTCTTGGATGTAGAACGAAGCATTGCAATATCTTTGCTTCAAAGTTTAGTTTAATGAAGTGGAATAGTATTGACAACATTTAATAACTTAAGACTTATTTTAATTAATGTTCTCCTTGGTTTTAAGCTGAAGCAAAAGCAATGATTGCGCGAGACGAGGAAGAATTTGAGAAAGCACACAGACTTCTGCAGGTAAGTAATTCTCTGAACGTAAACAGAATAACCCCTGTTTATTTGCAAACTACAACTTCTGAAACTTCTTTGCAGGCAGAAAAAGTAGACATTCTAAATGCGTCTGAATTAGCAAATACGTCATGGAAATCTGCCGGTAGCTGCATTCTGCTGAGAACGTCTGATCTTAGTAAAGACGCCGATTATTTACGTTTGTCTTTGGGGGAGTTCTTTGGTCAGAGATCTGAAGCTCTTGGTTGTCTTGGTGGAGGCAGTGATGTGAAACGGGTATGTATCTTGATGTTAAAAGGTGCAGGGGACAAGAAAAACACAACTAGCACTGTGTGTTTTTTTTTATATATTGTGTAATATATATTTTGCTTTTTTTTGTATATTGTATATTTTTTTAATATATTAAACTAATTATTTCCAAGAATTTTTCTAAGTTAGTTTGCTAAGGAAGTTCCGTATGTATATATAACAGGGATGGATAGTTTTGTTTCTCACTTGGTACTTCTGGCATGAAGGAATGGTGTTTGTTTGTTGGGCATCTTTATAATTAATTCCTAATCAAAACATGAGGATACGTAGGATTACAGAGAGGAAAGCAGGCCATGTTACAGGGTGCTTGTTGGAGACCTGAGCAAGTAATCCACATAGTTGAATGCAGCGCTGCTCAGACAGGGATGTTTGAACAGTGAGGGTATCTTTGAACAGCTGTCGATAGTTGTTGTGCTGTCTAGGCAAATGCCCAGTTGCAGTAAAAGCATAGTCATCGAGACCTCTGCTTACCAACATACTTCTGCATGCTTTTTGTATCTTACGTGCCGTCTCTTTTCTTGTCTACTGTTGGTAGACAGTATCTCATCTGTGCTGCAGCAAAACCTGAAAAATGTGTATGAGAGGATGAAAAGGTCAAATATGCTTGTGTAATTCACTTGTGTCCTGGTGCTTTGGTAGGGTGAGCACGTTCTGTGCTGGTGTATCCAAAGGCAGAGCACGCCTTCAGGCAGAGCTGATGAGAGCGTATATACTTTGTTTTGTCTAACTGATATAAATAAGTGTCCTATTGCTCCTTTGTTGTGTTTTTTCTTGTATTTGTATGTGTGGTGGTGGGTTTATTTATTTATTTTTTGTTCAAGTGGCACTGTATGTATGTGGATTAGGCATTTGCAAGGCTAGGAGGCGTGTTATTTCTGAGCCATGCAAAAGCCAAACACCAAGTGAGGAGACACTGTGGCTGAAACTTGTTTGCAGGTCTACTGAACCTGTTTATTAATAATTGAATTTACTAATGTTGTATTCTGCTTTTTTTTTTTTGTTTGTTTGTTTTTTTGTATAGCCATCTTTTGGTTACCATATTACATCTCCGAAGGACCGGCGACCTGTTGCTTTGCTTACGCAATTTGATGCATCAGGAGATGACACCATCCAAGAAACTTCTCATCAGTTTTCTCAAGTGTTTCCAGGTAATTATAGAGCAGAAGAATCAACCTCAGACAGTGGTTGTAATAGTAGTTAAGAATTATTTATATAAAACTAGTAAAGACTGTTGAAAGGAGTATGTGGTAGACCCATTCATGAAAGAATTTTCAAGTGTGTGGGGGTGAAGCTTAAAGGTGTTTGCAGGAAAAAAAAGCAGAACCTAAAGAGCTGCAAGAGAAAGCATTCTAATACCAAAGAGTAGCCTAGATTGTCTTGGTCGTTTCAGCATTTTCAGATGCTGGATAAATACCAGAATGTCTTGTAATAATTAGTCTGTTCAGAGTTTTCATATTGAAAAAGCTGTATAGTAGTGTTAGTGTGCTTAAATTCACTCCACAGTAGTCTGGATTTTTGTCAAAAAAAAAAAAAATATTGAATCTTGTGAGGTTTGTTCAGGTAAAGGATGTTTTAAATAATAGATAAATACCCTAATGTGCTCTGCAGTTATTTTGATACAAGGGTTGCGATAAGTGCTGGAGAAAGTAGATATTTAGGTGAATTTGTGGCCAATATATTAATAAAAATTGTCGTGTGACAATATACTTTATCAGCAATATCAGTATACAATTCCTTTTTAAGGAGCAGTAGATGCAGAAGAAGCTGAGATCTTAGCAACCTGATAAGGGTGTTACTTGAAATGCTGAGGATATCCTAATCCCAAATATCTGCTACAAGCAGAACGGAAGTTAAATAAACATAAATGCTTCATACTTGTTTTCTTACCAAGTGAAACATTTTTAAAATTTGCTTTTAGTGTTCTATGGAGTTCTATGTTTTCCTTCAAGCAGAAAACTGTTTGGTGATATGGTAGCCTCTAGATCTCATCAGAACAGAGTCTCCTGGTTTGAGTTTTGTTTGGTAATCAAGAAGATTCTTAATGGTTTAAATGGTTTCAAAGAGATGTTCCTCCTAAGCATAATCCTTCAAAATCACCAGTTCATTGCTATCTACCTCTCTGAAACTCTCCAGTGTATGAAAAATGGCTTTACTCAGTTTTAATTCTTCTGGTTTTCTGCTGGAGTGAGGTGTATGTTTATGTTACCTTGCAAACACCATGTTATGAAAAGATACATTTAGCTTGTGCTAATATGATGGGCTGCTTGAAAATGAAGTGTGAGCATGGTATTCGTAATGTCACTGGTTGTGTGAACTGACTGTAGACTTCCAGTACTGTCCAGGCAATAGTGGACGATTGCAGTATTTGTGTGTTATAGCAGATTTTTCCTACAGAGCACTCTAGGAGCATGTATGCCCGATAAATGGAGTTCAGGTAATATACTTGGAAATTAATTCTCTATCTTTTTCTTTCTTCATAGAAGACTTGGAAGAACAAGCAAAAGAATATGCAAATTCTAGCAGCTGTGAAGGTGCATTGCATAGGGTGGAGGCTGCAGCTGGAATACAAAAAAGCATTAATGCAGAAACTGCTATCAAAAGTAAAGCCAAGGTATTTTTCTGTTTTCTATTGAGTGCAAGTATGAACTTCAACAAAATTCACTTTTATTGCTATTATTTCCTTGAGTAAGGCTAAATTTAGACTTTCATCTCAACTTACTGCCTTTTGTATTGATAACTTGGAACTTAGCAGATGTCTCTGTTAGGGTAGCTTCATTAGATTGTTGTGATTCTGTACGTCAGCACTCCAGATGTGGTTGTACCAGTGATGAGTAGAGGAGAAGGATCAACACCTTTGACCTGCTGGCAACTCTTTTCTTGCTGCAATGTAGGATGCTGTTGACCTTCTTTTCCACAAGGATACTCATGGTCAGCTGCCTCATGGTCAACTTAATGACTACGTTGGCCCCCAACTCATTTTCTACCAAGCTGCTTGCCAGTTGGTCAGTCCCTAGCCAGTACTGGTACAAAGGGTTATTCCTGCTCAGGTTGAAAGGCATTTTCCTTTGAAATTCTTGTGGTTCCTCTCATCCCATTCCTCCAACCTGTTGAGGTTGTTCTGAATGACACCAACTCACCTTGCATATGATCCACACCTCCCAGTCTTGTATGATGAGCAGACTTGCTGACGCCGTGCTCTGTTCCATCATCCATGTAATTGATGATGAAGTTGAACAGTACATCAATACTGATACATGCCCTGTGTCAGTCCCTGGTTCTCCATTATTGACTGATTAGCTTCCTGCTGCACTTTATGCCCCAATCACAACACATTAAAGCCAATTTTCAGTCCAGTCAAGATCCACTTATCCACTCTGTAACTCAACACTTTTTATGAGAATACTATGAGGACTTGCATGCATTTCTACAGGAGGACGTACAAGTTCAAGAGAAGAAAATATATCTGGCGAGGGAGGTGGGAAGAGGCTGTGGTCTAAACATGACTTTGTCTATTCTATGCACTTTTCCAAGTATAGCCAACATCAAAACTAAGGCAGTAGTTAGACGTGAGTGATACAGAGAACTGTAGAATTAGCTTTGTTCCCTTTGTTGAAAGCTATTTGGGAAGATACTGTGTAGTTGGTCAGCATAAATTCAAAAACAAAATAATAAAAATCAAATTTCTTTATTTGGTGCTTAACCTAATATGATTTGTTGTAGGATGGAGTTGATGAAGACAAGTTTGAAGCTGGTTTATCTAATCATTCTGACTCTGTCCTGAGCATTAGCACAATTGCCTCTGCTATTGCTAATGCTTCCTGCAGTGATGATCCTTCCCATCTAGCTGCTATGATGATGGCACTCTCAAATAAAAGCAGAAAAAGATGTTTCCTTCCTGGAATTGTTAAAGAGATGGAACTCTCAGCTAATCGGACATTATCCAGCGACGTGGAAAACAGTACGTTTGATATGGAAAAATACCTCAAAAAAACAGACGAGATTGCACATGAAAGTGAGTGTGAGAGTATTGTGAAACATGAAGCATCTGTCCAGAACCATATATCTGAAAGCTCTATACTGGGTATAGTTAGAGATAAAGATACTCTTGTAGAAGACTTGTCAAATGATTGTAGTGAGCAGCGACTAATAAATAAGCAATTGCTGGATTATTTTAATGCAGAAAACGATAATCAGAGAATCTCTAGCTCATCTGATGTTTCTAAGCTTGTAGACAGAACTGCAAATAGCGTTAAATATTCAGAAAAGTTGTCAGATTTAATAAATAAACATTCACAATCAGTGAGTGCTGATCTTAAAGCAGACATACTGGATACCCAAACCTTGCCTACCAGAAACGAAGCACAGATATGTGGAACTCCTTTAGCAGCAAAAATGGACGTGGCACAGAGAAATCTGTTTGCTCACCAGATTAACAGTCTTACTAGTGGGTGTTGTACCAGGGAAGATGCAGAAACAGCAGATCAAGCAAAAAATGCTGTTCCTGAACCATGTAATGATTTGGAGAGAATGACAAGAAACATTATGTCATCTGGCAACTTAAAACCTGACAAGCAACCTGGTAAATATGTCTCAGTAAGTCCTACCAAAGCAAAGCCTGTGCAGAAACTGAACACTGATGAAAAGAAGCAAAGTACAAAAGCAGAGAAGAGAAACAAGGAGGCCGGTACTGCTGGCAATGGAAATGTGAAACATGTAACTTTTGAGAAGCTCTCTCTGACTTCCCAGAGTGGTACAGGTAAGTAAATCTAAATAGAAATCTATAAAGGTAAACGTAACCAGTTATAGAAAAGGCTTTTATTGAAAACAGACTTGTTTCCTGTGCTTAAACACTTACTAAATCCTGTTTGTTTACTAGGGCATCAATCCATTCTCCCTGAATGTGACTTGCAGCCTTTAGAGGATGAGCAGTATAGCTTCAGACCTTCAACTTCACCACTAATCCACTCTTCTCCTAGTGACACCTCTGGAACAGCATTTTCAGGGTAAATTTCTTGGTGCAGGTTATAAGAATTGCTGGAACTTCATGGGGATCTTTGAATGGTCAGGTTTTAATTGGGATATTGTTTTTGACCTCAGTTTATAGAAGATCTTTTTTAGACTTCATTCTTAGTCTGAGTTGCTGTTTGCTTTTATTGTATGTGGGAGCATTCTTGAGCAATTGTTCATTTATTTCTGTCACTGGCATGGTGAGAGAGATGCAGAACAGGAATTCGCCTTTCTGCTCAAGATCATCCAGTAATGTGAGAATACAAAATACCCAGCCTGTTAGCTAGTCAGATACCTCAGTGATAGAGCTATGAAATACCCTATTTTATTTTCTTTGTTATGGTTCGAGTTACATAATAATAATGCTCGACATTGTATAGACCAATCGTGGCTTGTTTTTTGCTCATTTTTTTTACTTGTATTTCAGTCAGTTTTGTTTTCTGCTTCATACCACTGCTTGTGGTGAAAAGAGAGTAGGTGGAAATATTTGTATTACTTATGAACACTTTTGTATTTTGAAACAGCAACTTCGTGCCTATGATTTCAGGATTTCTTAGCAACTGAAAGTGTAATGTTTTTTAAATGACCTCCAGTAGTAAAAAGTGTTTTGTAAATTATAAGATTACACCCAAGTCTATTGTGTAGTCTTAAATATATACCACAGCCAGTAGCCATTCATTTTTTATGGGGCATGTATTCTATGTGGTGTAATACTTGACATGTTTTGAGTCTGTTTTTCAGGTCTGAAGCTGATTCTGCCTGCACATCGCAGTATCCAAAATCTTCCTGTAAGGAGAATGCTCTATCTCAGTCAGTTTATTCAAGCCCTGGCATGAGCAGATTAACATATGTCTCTGCATCTGACAGTACGCTTAAGAACACAGCTATCGTGAATGATCCAGAGACACACTGGGTAAGAAAATCTTGAAACTATAGTTATGTATTAATTGCCTTTCTTAAAAAACAAAAAAAACAAAAAAAAAAACACACCGCCCCACCCTAGGAACTGTTAAATAGTCAAAATCATTTTTAACAGTTGGTTAGAAAAGCCTTCAGGGTTTCAGAACAGCTTAGTACATGCTGTGCTTAGGGGAAAGGTATTCTGATTCTCTTTCTTCTCTTCCCTGAGTTTTCAGAAGTTTAAATTCTGAGGTAGGTTTTGTTAAATTGCAAACCCTAGAGAATATAAGCATAGTAAACCATTCAAAGAACAATTAACTTTGGAAAAAAATATAGGATTGGTGTATTTGTTTCCCCTTGCATTTTTCTCAATTGCTTGTTGAGTCATTCTGTTCTTGGAATGCAGTGCAGCATTCTGGTAGCAGTTAGCAGAATCTATATCTGCTTTCCTCACCCCTGAGGCTCCCTTTCTGCTCTGTTTCAATTTCTGGGAAGTATACTTCTCTTCTCCTACAACCCAAGAAGTGTTTATAAATGCATATTTTTGCTTTAATTTTTTCTAAACGATTTCAGAACCGAAAGTACCGTTTGTCTACCTCTGACAATCATTTTCACTGTTCTTACTGCTTTAGCAAAGAGCGTTCTCTGAGTGAAACTTGTGTTCAGATTTGCAGTCTTATGCTGATTAAGATCACTAATATTCTCAGTCCTTGGGTTCCTTGGAATCTGAAGTCTTCGTTCTGTCTTCCCCCTCCAAAATGTGTGAACGTGTGGATGGAACTTTAAAAGAAACAAAAACTGAAAACCTCATAGATTACAAAAATAAACGATACCACTCAAACTTCCACTGAGATGGATGTAATGTCTTTCTTATTGGTGGATTAGTCTAACAGGGTTAGTAGAAATGTTTGCTACTGGGCGTATTTTTCATTTGCAGAGGTGGAAAAACACCAAAACTTGGGGTTCTACAGAAAGACTGTTTAATAGGTGAGAGGGGTTGAAAAAAAAAGCTATAAGCATTGCAAAAGAAATCCCCACCAGCAGACCAATGCTCAGGCTGTCTCCAAGCAGCAGGTACTTTGGAAAAAAATGTGCCACAGTTTCGTTGCTGAGTGTGATGTTACATGGTATGAAATATTTCTTTTGGTTAGCTGTCCTGACTCCCCTCCCAGTTTCTTGTCATTTCCCAGCCTTACTCACTGGTGTGGTGGAGTGAGAAACAAAGAAGGCCTTGACTCTCTGTCAACATTGCTCAGCTGTAGTTGAAACATCAGCATGTTATCAGCACTGTTTTATCACAAATCCAAAACAAAGCACCATAGGAGTTGCTATGAAGAAAATTGACTCCATCTCAAGCAGATGCCATGCATGTAGCTACATGTGACTTCAGATGGCAAACAGGCTGAAGTGACGGGTTTTCTTTTTCAGAGTGAAGAGCTGCAGATGTCTGAAGTCTTACTTTTGTAACAAGACTCGACAAATAGTGGGAGTAGTGGGTAGTAATGGTGATAGGAGGACGGTTGGACTAGATGATCTTGTAGGTCCTTTCCAACCTTGTGTTTCTATGATTCTATGAAATTTGATCACTTGTTGGATGGCGATACCAGTATTAGAGTCTGTCTTATTAATCCAATTTGCTTTTCTAGAATTTGTAATATTTGTAATAATGTTGTATGTTATATTTTATTTACTAGAGTGAAAATGCAAGTGAACTGAGTACAACAATAATTCGAGCCAGCCCAACTCCTTCACAGGAACAAAAAACCGAAAATTTAGAAGACTACTTGTGCCAAAGAAAATGCAAAGGAGTACAGTTCAGTGCTGGTCAGAAATCAGAAGAAAATGAACTTGGGAGTCTTGAAGGAAAACTTGAAGATGAAGTACAAGGCCAAGAACTGTCCAAAGAAGATCTTCCAAAGAATGAAAAGCAGCTTGCCTCTATTGCTTCAGATGTAGCAGCAACTCTTAAAGAGTTAGACCTTGCTAAATCAGCTCTAGCAAGTAAATTTGGCATCTTTCAACCTCTTTCTGTTAATGTTGATGCACAAGAAGCGTGGCAGGACCACACAGATAAAGCACAGAGACAAAGATTGCCGTCCTTAAATACGTTGCCTGTATATCCTGGATTAAGAACTTGTATTCCGTTAAATCAAAACCCATCCAGTGAACAGTGTATTCCCATTTCCAAGTTTAAATCCCATGTCACTACCTCTGAAAGTCAAGCCATTTCCTCTGTTCCCACGTTACTTACAGGCCGTTCTCTGGCAACGACTCCATTTGCACAACCGCATCTAGGAAATATACTGTCCACTGGGAACACAGTTTTGTCTCAGTTTCATGGCTGCAGCTCTGCAGGTTTTGGTATACCAGCAGGGCTTCCTTGCTCGAGTATCCCAGCGGGACATGTTGAGAATCCAGTTCCAGTAGGAATTCCTTTGGGTTCAAATGTTGGTCCTGGCTCTTTGGGTACAGCTGCATTTTGTAATCCACACTCTGCTTCCTGGAACAAGAATATCGTAAATATAAGACCATATACTGGACAGCATCTTGGGACTGGTAGAAATGAGTGGGACTTCTCAGCGTCACCTGGTGTTGGTAAGGCTTTTTAAAAGTGTGCTTTAAACATAGCTGTGGACAGGAATGGCTATAATTATTATGAAAGAATAGTAAGTAAAATCAGGAGTAGGTGTAACCACAACTATTCTTTATGCAAGATTTGATATTTTAGAAAAGCTATAGTGCTAATTTTCTTTATTTAACAATATTTTCTGAATTGTGTCTATTCTTATAGTCCTCCCAATAGTTTTAAAATGTATTTTGCATAATCATAGGAAGCTAGACTTCAGCATTCTTCTTCAGCATTCAGTGTTTTTGTGCTTGTTAAAGGATCTAGCACTGTCTTTCTCATGAGAAATAAAAATCCTGGGTGCAGTTCATGGTAGAAGGACATGAGTACTGTTTGTGGGTGTGTGGATGATGTAAAAGAGATCCTCGGCATGCCAAGGATCGTAGCTCAATTTGTTGAGTTGTGGTTATCATGTTGCAATTCCTCTGTAATATTCAAAATTGCTCTTTCAGAAGTAAGGATCTCTTGAAAATAAAATTGAATTAGGATTTTTTTCTCAATTTGGTGATAACTTTTGATGGCAACGTTTCCACAGCAAAAATCTACTCTAAAAATATTCAGTACTTTCTGTAGCAAAAGATTGCCTGAACAGCTTTTTAGGTAACACTCCTAGACTAGGTGAGGAAAAACTATCTGTTTTGGTTGCTGTAAGTGTCCTAAAGAAGTTGTAATGTTGATTTTTTTTTTTTTAATTTTTTTTTTGTATTTTGTCATTTGTTTTAGTGCTGATTAAACTGGAAGCTTAGATTTTTAAATACAATGTGTATACATACTTACGTATACACTGTGGGTTGGTGACTGCATGGAATGTGCTACTTCCATGAATATTTGTGTTTGTGACACTTAAACTCCAAGTAACATGCAAATAAGAAGTAATTGATTGAAATCCTGAATATCAGACTTGTGGAGAACTGTCTTACATAAACTGCAGGAATGCTTCCTTCATGTCAGGAACCATTTCTCAAATGGCTTCATGAACTTCAAGCGATGACAGCCTGATTGCTGCTTTGTTCTGGATATTTGGAACTAACAGTAGCATGCTTCCTTCCTAAGGACGCGTGAAAGTACCAGAAGAGCTGAAGTTCCCTAACGCCTGCTGTGTGGGAATTGCATCGCAGATAGCTCTTAGCATTTTCAATCCAACTGAACGGTGGTTACAGGTCAGCATTGGGATGGTCAGTATATCAGTTAACGGGGAAAAGGTAAGTGCTTTTTAATGCAGTTATAAACAAAGCTCTATAGCCTTATCAAATGTTATACTGTGAATGTAGAGAATTGTAAGCTCTTCCCATTTTCTAGCTAATAAAACCAAAAGCAGCGGGTACCCTCTTTCAGGCAGGCCACCTGGTTTAGTCCAGTGGGTAGGAGTAGTAGAGGTAAGTACTACGTGATGGGATTGACTTTTAAAATTATTTTGCTTATGTAAATTGTGGTAGGTTTGAGCTTACTCCTTTTTTATTCCCACCTTTGTGTGGAAGAAAAGTTAGCCTTAGAAATGCAGCAACATCCTCTCTGGGGATGCTTTCTAAAACCATGAAGAAGTATATACAGTTATTTGCTGCACAATATAATGAAAATGAATTTATTTCAGATTACATCTAAGATGCACTGAGTCTGATTTGCAAACAGTCACTTCTGCTTGAAAATTTTATGTTCAACAGAAACTGTAAGGCTTTGGATTAGGATTTGGTGCTGTTCTCCATCCCATCAATCTCCCTTACTCTTCCCTCACACCTATTCCTCCTGTCTTTGATGACCAAAAGCACCAAGTAAAATTAATTTTACGTATTTTGCTGACTTTCCTTGTCAAAATCAGGACTGTACTTACAAATTCATTTTCAAATATAACAAATGCTATAATCCCCATGATAATCCTTTGCTAGATGCTGGGTAGAAACCCCAGCAACTTTCAGGCTGATTTACCTAACATTTAATTTAAAGCAAATGCCTGCAGCTGAGATGAAAGTGGGACATAAATATGGTGATGCAATAATTAATATAAACCAAAAACATATATACAAGGTGTCTATGCAGAAGGAACAGCGGTGCCAAATAAACGGTATTTTGAAATAAAGTGTTCTTTAGCAAAAGGCTTGTTGAAATTGACATAGATTTTGCTTTTCAGGTGGATCCGACGAAATATCAGTGTCTTGTGTTCAAGAACAAAACAATTGTGGGACCCCATTCTACTGATGACCTGAAAATACTTTTCTTGCCTTGTTATTCGGGGATCTTTCAGTGTATTCTCAGTGTTTCATCTTGGCCGGTATCTGCTGATGCTGAGACAATAGTTCAGGCAGAAGCTTTGGCAAGTAGGGTGGTTCTGACAGCAGTTGCTGAAAATCCTAATTTAGAGGTGAGTAACTACTTGTGTGTTTTTTAACTGGAATTTTAGGAATAGTTTAATGACTGAAAAAGAACGAGAATGCAACATTGTTTCTCATAGGAACGTGGAATTTCTTGTTTGGAATGAGTAGGGAATATTAGAGAATATATATTAGAAGCTCGTAACTACTTAGGAAGTTTTAATTGTGGAAGAACACGTAGCTGAAGAATTATTGCACAACTGTCTGAAAATAATAGATTTTTCAGTATTAAAAGAATGTGGGTGAATTTCTAATGCTTTCTCAGGATTCATGATCTGCTATGTCATAGAATCATAGAATGGTTCAGGTCAGAAGGGACCTTAGAGATGGTCTTGTTCCAGTCCCCCTGCTATGGACAAGGGCACCTCCCACTAGACCAGGTTCCCCAAAGCCCCATCCAGCCTGGCCTTGAATACTTCCAGCATGCCCCCTGCCAGGATATCATTAAGCGTTAAAATATAACAAAAAGCGTTTACTTTCAATTGTAAGATCTTTTTTTATTTATTTACATAAAGTGGGTTTTGTCCTGTTTAGTTATTCCTTTCAGCTTATTTAAGGTTATAGAGAATGCTTTCTTTCAGATTGATTCACAATTATAAGTGAATGCTTTCTTGGTCCTCTGTCTTACCATGGAGTACAACTGGACTGGAGACAGAGTGATATTACCTCCAAGAATTAAATTTGGATTTCTGTGGTTGTGAATTGAAGAGTCTGGTCAGGCAGAAATGTGCATGGTGCTACTTCTGTAGGTTTCTCAACAAATTATATTGTTGTCTGTGACATTGCTGGTGGAAGTCAAATTTTCGGTTTGGTGACCAATTGGATGTATGTCCTTTCGGCATTAAAGCAAATATTTTGGAGGTGCTACCTACCCCTGGTAGAAGGTGTGTATTGTATGTGGGCATAGCATTGTGGGGGTCATTTCCTGCTGCTTCTGTATGCTTGTGCATCTGCGAGGTTTTCCTTCCCTATAAGTTCTGCTTTGTCTTAAACAGGTGGAAACAGGAAAACAAGATTATCTGGATTTTGGTGACTTGACTTCTGGCAGTTGGAAGGCTCTTCCATTAAAACTTATCAACAAAACCCATGCTTTTGTGCCTATTAGGCTTATTATTAATGCAGTAAGTACTGTAAGCCTCTTGTATGTGAAAGCTAACTTCTTTTGATACTCAGTTTTAATACCAAAACATTATTATTTTATTAAACCCTTGACACTAGACATAAAATTTTCAAGTTTTATTTTATTAAACCCTTGACACTAGATGTAAAATTTTCAACTCGGGTTAGGAAGTAGACATTTTTACTGGGTGGTGATCTGGTTCAGCTTTAATGATACCAACAAAAGTGCTTCTGAGACAGTTGAAACTTCTCCTGTGTTTTTTTTTTTTTTGTTTGTTTTGTTTTTTAAATCAGCCCAGCTGTGGTCTGCTACCCCTACGTTTCCTGATTTGATACAGTAAGGCAGCAGACAGCAGAAAGATTTATGTTGTCTAAACCTTCCCTCTGAGAAGGTGAAGGTGGATTGTACTATTCAGGTGGAATGTGCTGTTCAAAGAGCTGACTATTGAAACAAGCAGCCTTGCTTCATAGCCAGTTCAACAAGTCCTGTCTTCCTCTACAGGAGCAGGAGCAGGACTCTTTCTGCTTTGTCTCCCTCTAGGCAGTAATACCCTTCAGTATTTGCTATAATGTGCTCCTCTTTGCATCTCTGTGGCAATGCAGATTTTGCATTAGTGGCTAGGCTGGCAGCTGTTTGTGTTGTAGGAAGAGCTGGTTTTGTTCCCTTATCTGAGAATGAGGGAGAAAGGACTGGCCTTATGTTAAGGCCGGAGCATCATCTCAGTGACTAGTGAGGTTTGGTCTTGCACAGCCCAATTTCTTAAAGCCTTCCACTAATAGTTTCCAGCTGACTCCTTTTGTTGCACAGTTTCAGACTATTTTAGAGGGTTTTCTGGACTATGACATACCAACTGAAACTACAGGCTAATTCCTTATTGTTTTTCCAGACGAGTTAGGTTGCTTAGAAATGGCCTTGCATTTCTCAGCTTTGTCAGTATTGTGCCAACAAGAGTTTTAATACTTTTAAAACCTTTATTTCATGGGCAGAATGCAGTAGCTTGGCGTTGCTTCACATTTTCAAAGGAACCCGTTAATTCTTCTACTGAGCAATCGCTCCAGGTGGATGCAGTTTCTCAGATAGCAGCTCCATCAGTTGTAAATCATGTGATCCATGCAAGCTATGATGGACAAGTGAGTATTTTGAGTTGACTGATTCTTGCTCTTACTGTCTGAAATTAGTTCTGAATATATGAATTCACAGTAATGGTGTTTGCAGTCTACCTATTTGAGTACTGCTTTTTTTTTTATTGCTAGAAGCTTTATTTTTTTTTTTCTCTTTAGTAATTCTATTCACTCTGTAAGATGAGTCAACCAATTTCTTTTTCAGGATCCTGAAGCTTTAACGGTTTGGGTTCTGTTCCATGCACCTAGGAAACAAATTTCTTGTTCAGGTATAGTAATTTGATTTTTCACTTTAACTAAAAAAAGTCTTTTAATGTATGCATGTATTAGAATTGCAGAAACAGGCTTCAAATTTGAAATGAAACATTCAGTCTTCGGCTTATGTGTCCTAATGTTTCAGTCGTTCTATTTTAGTACCTGAAGGAGAAGGCATACTTGTGTCTTAATCTGTTAGATGTTAACAGGGGTACTTCAGTATCAGGCAGTACAAAGTGGTTATTTATTGCAAAATGTGTGGAATTTGCTCTACTCCTTTTGTTGGTGGAGTTAAATCATCACCTAAGAAAATATTTGTTGCAATATAGATATGAAATAAGGGAAAAAGAAGTGTATTTTTTTTTTCTGGCTCCCTAAGGGAAATAGTGTATCAACTAATTTGGCTAGTATGTTGTTGTCTTGGTATGCTTAGAGACAGTTTTGGCCACATTTGACTGAAAGGTAAAAAATCTTAAGTAAGATCCTATGAGATGTTACTTGTATGTGTCTGTATGACTGCCAGCAGACTTGCTTGGACTCTTTATTCATGGAATTGTTCCTAGATTCCTTGGGTCCAGCGGACGAGTTCTTGGCAAGAGTTGATGTAGAAGTGGATAGTCCAGGACCTAGTAGTGTGATTAAAAGTATTCCTCTCCGAGCAAGAGCTGGAACAGCCAGAATACATGCTCCAAAGGATTTACAGGTTTGCGTGTATTTACAAAGTACATTTTAAGAACAGTTTACTTCACCTAGCCTACTTCTAGTAATATTTTGTTTTTTGTTTTTTTTTTTATATAAAATGTATCTAGAATAATAGAATCATTAAGATTGGGAAAGACCACTAATATCATCGAGTCCAACCATCAACCCATCCCCACCTGCCTGCTGAGCCATGTCCCTCAGTGCCACATCTACCCTTTGCTTGAACACCTGCAGGGATGGTCACTCCACCACCTCCCTGGGCAGCCTGTGCCAGTGCCTTACCTCTCCTTTAGAGAAGAAATTTTTCCTAATATCCAGCCTGAAATGTATGTGCACTTTTTTCCAGACGATACATCTGTCTGCTAGTGTGGGTTCAACAGCCCAAGAACAGCTGCCGTTGAAAAATGCTGGAAACATTGGTGTATATTTGAAACTTAAGGTAGGCTGGCTTCTCCATCTTGAAATCATGTGCTGTTCATGTTGTATTTGGAAAAACTAGAGCTAAGCCTTGGGATCCTCACTTAATTGCATTTTGATAGAAGGTTTTAGGAGTTTACATAAAGAGAATGAAAGATAGCAAAGAGATTAGCTTGTGTAATTGGAAAAAACAGTTGAGAATTTTGTTGCATAGCTTCAGTTTTATTTGTTTTAACAAATGCGCTTTATATGCATCTTAACAAGTAGACTTTAACAAGCTTCTTATAACAAATATGTAGAAGTAGTGAATTCTGTGCTACATAGCAGATGTACTTCACTGACTAATCAGCATTTAGATCAAAGAGGAATTTTAGCACAGGTGAACACTTAATTTCTAACAAAGCTGTATTAGTTTTCTGTGAGCAGCTTGCCAAGTTGAGTATGAAGCTGAGTTCTTTTCAGGTGTATATGTTCGCTTTACCTGACTATAATTTTCCTGAGAATCCATGGGAAGTGTAGTCCCAGACTGAAAGGTAACTAGGCACATTTGAAACTAGCACATTGAGGGTAAAGGAAGGAGCAGTCCGGTCTCATTTTACAGTTAAGTATATGTGTATAAAACAAGAAGTAGAGGTCTGTGAGAAGCTGTGGAGCTAGGATGCGCGACTAGCATCACAAATGTTATGTTAACAGGATGATATGAGTCGTGGTTGGTAACCCATGGTGCGACTGGTGATGTTACTTTGCTAGAGGTGTATCATTGCTCTGTTGTACTTGCTGTTGGTTTGTTTAAATCTCCTTCAGTGTTGCATACACAGTTGATGTCTTAAGATGCTTCTGTTAGAGATATTTATACTATACTGACCAACTTTGGAAGAATTCAGCTACAGCAGGGTTATGTGAAAAAGTTCTGAAGCTGTCCGGTGTGTTTATGTTTTCTGAACTGTACGTACAGCAGATGGCAGCCAACTACTATTGTATGTTATTGAAATGTTTACTCCCTTAAATAACCAACCCTCCTGTGTGTCCCTCCACACTCAGACATCAGATCAGGACAGCTGCTTTGCTGTTGAACCTGAGGATCTCTTCCTTCTTCCTGGAGAAGAACAAGAAGTTACTGTGAAGTTTTTTCCCAAAAATGTAATGTCTACTCAAAGGTAACATAACTGATTTTATGCTGTCTGTTTTGAACAGTAATTTTCAACCTTGAGGTCATGAACAAATGTGAAAGTTTTATCTACGGGGGGTGACACTTCAACTTCTTTTGCTTTCTTGAGTCCTCAATTTTTGCCAATTCACCTCTTCCATAGATTTCCTGCCTCATTTGCTGTACACAGCTTAATGAGCAGCTAACTTTTTCTGTTACAAATCAACAGAGATCTTGAGACATTCTTACTTTTTTTTAATAATAATTTCAATCAGTCTCTGTTGTTTGTGAAATAGTCCGAAGGATTTAAATTTTGCCACACTTAAAGCTGGCCTTCATTGTAAAATAATAGTGTATTTCCCTTGAAGTAGATTTAAAAGGCCTATCTGTAACTTTTTTTTCAGTTATGTTTTGCTTTCATCAGCTAGTCTTGTTCTGTAATGGGATTAAAATTTGTGTTTGTTTTTCAAGTGTTCTGAAAATCCTTGTGCTGCCATCTGGGCCTCAGTATGAAGTGGTGGTGAAAGGCGAGGTGGAGTCAGTGGATAACAGAGCTGTGTCTACAGCTGCCTCAGACATCCCACCCATTCTTTCCAACAAGCAGTTTGTTGCTTGGGGAGGAGTAAAACTTGGAGGATCAGTGTAAGTAGAAGTTCATATAGGATGTCATCTCTGAATTAATTTATTTGAATTTGATTGTGTTGTGATGTTTGAGCTACTACTGATGGAGAACCAGTGGCATCACCAAATATGATTACTTGTCCTTCAGATTAGTTCTTGTCTGAATTTTTATTTAGTTTCAGGATTTCAGCCTCACTATTCTAAGATTTAGGGAAGCTGTTCATAATTGTTGAGATAAACTTTGTTGCTTCCTTTGTACGTCAATATTGCAAATTTTGCAGTTCCTTGGACTTCTAGTAAGTACTACTTTGGGGACTAATCCACTGTTGTTCTCATACTGAACTTCTTGAGGAATCTAGTAATGCTCCTGGTTATCATTTTAAAGTGATCCACATTTATAATCTAGAATCACTTCTGATAGCTGTATTCCTGTTTTTGTTTTGTCAAGATGGTTTATTTTGAAAACAGTAGTTTGAGCTGTTTGGGGATGACTTTCTCAATCCTTTATATTTCTGTACATCCTGAGAAATAGCTTTGATTCACCAAATCTATTAGGAAACTGAAATTCTTCTTAAAATTTTTAACACGGTACAAAACAGTGTCTGCTGCTGAAAACTGGGGAAAGGCTTTGTTCTCTCTTCATCCTTCTCTTTGCTCCAACTGCATGATCCTTCCTCATTGTTTTTACCAGTTTTAGAGCTCGTTGGATTGTTTTGTGATTGGTTTTAGACTTGCTAAAGTGAAAAAGGCAGTAGCTATTCTTACTGAAGAGGTTTCTTACCTCTGTTGAAGAAGGATGTAAATAGCAGATATCTGGTCAATGCCAGCAGATATCAGAGAGGAAAATTACTTTTTGATCATCCTGATGCTGCTAAGTGGTCCAACTTTGGTATAATCATGTTGAAAAGTACATGGAAAAGAAAACTTATCCTTAGCTTAGTTCTTTGCCACTGTTCCAATGAATCTGGTTCACGTTACTTACAATACTGCTTCTTCATAACTGAGTGGTTCTGGATAATCTAATTATATCTGTGTCTTAGGGGTTTATTTATTTTTTTGGAAGGAATTTTATTATCAACGCAACTGCTGCATTCTTTAAAGAGTTAAAACTGCTAAGTAAAATATAGTTTTTCTCCTGTATGAGAACTGATGTGTAATGGTATATAATGCTGTAAGGTCTTGAGAATACAGAAATAACTTTCTACTTATTGTATTCTGTTGTAGTAGAGAAGGTTTTTTTCATGAAATGACTTAAATGTTCCCATTTCCATTGCTTGCATGGACAAAGATAAGCAGTTTATATATTTTGCAATACATATATATTTTGCAACAAATATAAATGAAACTTTGTATTTTTTCAGCCAGCAGAAGTTAGCATTAAGAAATAACTCTCCATCTGTGACTCAGCATTTAAGACTGGTGATAAGAGGCCAGGATCAGGATTGTTTTCAGGTAACAGTAAAGAAAATTTCTCTAGTATTTATGACACCAGAATACCTTTATGATAAAAACTTCCAAATTTGTCTTACTTGTAGCACTTGCTCACTGGTAATTGAGCTAGATTAGAAATCAAGTTGTAGAGGATCTGTTCCTTATTAATTT
The DNA here is from genome assembly GCA_013396635.1 of Penelope pileata. Classification (NCBI taxonomy): domain Eukaryota; kingdom Metazoa; phylum Chordata; class Aves; order Galliformes; family Cracidae; genus Penelope; species Penelope pileata. The sequence goes on from WBMW01003037.1 coordinate 822,765, forward strand.
CATCATAGAAAATGAGTTCTGGATTTGCTGTTTTGAAGTAGCAGCTCACTGGTCTTTTCCGTCTGGAAGAGTTAAATGGGGTTAAAGATTTTAATGTATGTTGGCTCAGTGGCATGGCAAAATTGAAAATAGGTTTTTCTGCTCTGTGTGGAATTTCATACATAGATTCATGTAGTAAGCATGTAATTTTCTCCCTATCTTTTCAACAAACTATTTTGGTCATCGTATGGTCTTGTACTGATGAGGATTTTGACTACCTTTCCGGTCCACAGTGGTGGTCATATTCCATCTGCTAACCTGTGTACCATGTCTGTGCATTAAAGGACATACACTGAACCTGCGTCCAATTTCAGTGGTCATGTAAAGTCATGCCAACTGTGAATTAGGCTGTGATGGCCTCCTCAGGTTCTGTTCTTCAGGTCAAGGATGGCTATGAGGCACCCAGTAAATTCTGGCAGTGCTCTTGATCAGGCTGTTAACATAGCATTTGTGACATTGCCTGCTTGACTGAAGGTGGTGGAGATCAAAGTCAGTGGTGCTACTTTTTCTGCCTGGGCTCTGGTAGATCTTGGCACCAAGATGGAGGACCTTGCCTATCTTTGTCTTGGATTGAATATCCATAAGCAGAGAGAAGTCAGACGTGCTCTGAAATGCTGATGGACTTGTGGTGCAGCTTGAATAGACATGATATGATGCAAGTCCCAAACAGGTCTTGAATTTCAGACTTTTCGCAAAAGAGAACATTTCTAACTGTATCCAATGATGTCTTAGATGCCAAAGTCATTGTACGGAATTCTGGATATTAGTCTGGTTTTTTTTTTTTTTTAAATTCTGAAAGTACTTGAGATGTTTCTTTTGTGCTTATCAGAAAATTCAACTCTCAGTTATTAACTGGTTCATCTGTAGCCTTTCCTTTGAAGGGTGGCTGATTTTCTCTGGGTTATTGTCAAAGTTAGGATCATTTTCCAACAATCTGAGAGGTTTTTAACCAATGTATCTTAAGTTTCACTACTCATCGGTAAGAGTGATCTGGACAGAATTGTTTGGTAGATTGTTGCTTTCTGTTCCTGTCGTAACCAGAAAATCAATGGGCAGCATTAACTACTAAAACAATTTTTGTGTGCCTCTCTCTGTACTACCACAGGAGACCATAGTTAAGAGGATAAGCAGGCTGCCAATTGCTGCAGATAGTCCAGAAGCCTGTTAACTAGTAAAGACAGTGAAAGAATTAATACACCAAATAAAAAGCCATGTTTTCAACATTTCCCAGTTTTTCTCCTAGCTAGAGTCAGCAGGTGCATGTTATTGCCCCCCTACCCGTGTTTTTTTCTCAAGAATGCTTGAACCTGCAAAGTAATTTAACACTTAATATGGCTGCAGTGTGGTTTCTTAATTAAAGAGCTCATACTTCTGCCTGGTGAGCCTCTTCATTCTTCTGGAGTGACTGTTATATGAGACTCATTGATTGAGCAGAGGAGCAAATGGCTGTTGTACTGGAAGGAGTGCTTGGATACCTGTTTCCAGCTGTCCTGAAACAGGAGGAGGCTGGTTAAACTGTTCTCACTTTCAAAAAATGTGGTGGTCTCCCAGCTCATCCTAAAGCTTGTGCTTAGGACTTCCGTAGGTTGTGTGTTTCCCCTGAGACTGCCTAGGTGAACGTGGTAGCAGAGCTACACTGGTAACCTTAGGGAGACCTGAAACCGTAATAGTGCTGCAACAAATTGAAGCTCAGTTTGCAGCTCTTCAAACTGCTGTAGCACAACAGACCCAATACCTGGTAGGTAGAGTAATCCTTCAGTGCCTTTTGCAGGAGGGATTCCAGACCTCGCTCAAGACACTGTGTGTATGGGAAGGAAGAAGGAAAAACTAGAATTAGCCTTTGGAATTAGTATAATTGCAAGTTTTTTGTTATATAATCAACATAAATTTATAGCCCCTTTTCCTCAGCTATTCAGATCTGATATCTAAAATCTTCAAGTAAGAGAGAATTAATGTAGCACTATTTAAATTCAGTTTTATTTATTGGGGTCTGAATGCAAAAAATTATTGCCTAAACCAAGAAGCACTGTTGTGCTCACTGTGAGACTATAAACTATCTTGAGCTTCGTTTTTTCTGTTCTATGTTAAGCATTACAACCTTAAAGATCTGTCATTGTCAATTAAGTTAATCCAGATTTTGATGGATTAAATTTTGGATTGTTAGTGAAGTAAGTCTTTTTAATTATGGTTTTCTTGTCGCAGTCACTCATTTGTGTTATCTTCATTTTTTTTCCATAGCTGCAAAGTATATTTGGATCAGAAGAACGCTTAACTAGTAGCTGGGAGCTCAAAATCCGTCCCAAAGAAGATACCAACATATACTTGATGTTTACACCTACTCGCGTCACTAGTTTCTTTGCAAAGCTGGAAATCAAACAGCTGGGGATTCAGTCAGGAGTTAAATTTACTGTAAGAGCCCTAATGTAATTTCTAATAATTCTGAACAGATTTTTCATAATTCATTTAAAGTCTGACACTGAATAGCTGTTTCTGTCAAGAAGTTGAAACTTTTCAAGATATTCACTGTGTATCTGCGTACTTATTGGAAGATTATATGGGTGTTAAATTCTAAAATTTAAACATTAAGCAGCCTTAACTTTGCTATGTACCTTTTTCCTGTTGTGAAGAAGAAAGAAACGTTCTATGCATCATTTTAAAAATAGACCAAGTTTTTAACTGTAGATCTGTCAAAAAAAATCTGAACGTCTCTGCTTTTGTAGATAGGCCTTAAATTAATTTTCAGTAAAACCTGAAGCAGGTTTAAGAAATTGAATCTTCTTTATTTCTTGCAAAATCTCACCAGTTCACATTTTAAGCATTTTCAGCTGTCTTGCTGCATGTCTTTGTGTAGTTTAGCATGGTTGTACAGAAGTTTTAGTAAGAAGGCTTTTATTTGAAGTACTGCTTTATTTTTTTTTCCCCTCAGATACCTTTATCTGGATATGGAGGAACCAGCAGAATAATTTTAGAAAGTGTTAAAAAACTGTCAGACGGTTACATGTTAACGCTGGATGGATTATTGCCTTCAAGGTTAAAGAGAGTTTCCTTCTGCGTAAGAAATTTAGGTTCTCGTGCTGCTTATGTTAAAGCTCTATGCTTTGCAAACCTACAGACAAAAACAGTTGTGGATCCTCAGGTAATGACGTTGTCTCCAGAGAAGTTTGTGCTGAGAGAAGGAGCACATGAAGTGAGTACAGTGCCTGATTCTGAACCAGTTTTATTGATTAAAATGTGATTGATGAAAATCTCATTTAACTTGTTTAACTTTGTTTTGCTTCTTTTTTCAAACATTAGTACTAAAATTGTGAGTTTTTTTCCAAATGTGTTGTCTGTTTAACCAGATGATTACTGTAACATGGAATCCAATGGAAAAGGAGAGGAACTTGCCAAAGACAGTGTTAGCAACAATATGTTTTTTTTGGGGAGATGAAATTTCCAGGCAGCGATATCGTAGGTAAGCTGTACTTTGCTGTTGTTACGTGGTCAGGTGTTTAATGAAACGTTAAAACTGGAAGTGTGTGCTGCCGTGGGTATGGTTTTTAACATGCCTCCAAAAATGTCAAGCACAGAGCAATAAACAGTAAATATGGAGAGATCCCGTAAGTCTTGTATCTGGTAGGTTGTTTGGGAGGGATGTTTATGGTGTTTTGACTGTTCTTTCTTATTTCTTTAGTTTACATACTGCAGTTTCAATCCTAGCTAAGGGTATTGTTTTCTTTATACATTCTTGAATTTGGATGTGTTCATTTTTGGGGAAGTTTTCTGCTTTTTTTTTTTTTGATCAGAAAAGAACTACTTTGTATCTTTTTTCCCCAATACTTATGTAGCTTTAATTTTTAAATAAGACTCTTGAAAGGAGTAGTACTGAAATTCAGTAAATTCAGTTTTGAATGAGATTTGTGTCTTGGTTTGCTAGATTACATTAAGGAGGACAATATGTGGGCAAATGTGTGTGTGAGGAAAAAAAATATCCGTATATAATTGCAAGAAACACTAACAAAAAGTGTAGAATGTGTCTTACCAAGATTAAGTACAGGGTATGTTGCTGTATTTGTGTTTCAATTTGTACAACAGGAATGCACCAAAATAGAAGGATGTGCTGTGCTTTTAATGACGCTGGGCATGGCGTGCTATGACCATACAAACTGTGGACAATAGGCAGAGTACTGTGGTGCTGGTGATCGCTGTTCAGTGCAAAACTTTTTTCAGTGAATGAGAATCTTTCACTGTTGCTCTTAAATGTCATTGCTTGAAACTTTAAGGAAGTCGTCATATCTATGTTACCTGAATAAGGAATTAAACCTAGTTGAACCTAACCTTTGGACTTTGAATTAAAAACTCATGCAGTGTGTGATCTTCTTGATAGCAAATCAACCTGTTAGATATTTCAGAGATGCTAAATGTGATGCTGGATTCTTACCATCTCACCAATCTCTTCAGATCAATGTTCTCAATACTTTGAGTAATGTAATAACGCTGTTTTCTCATGTCTGTCAGAGCTACCAGGTGTGAGCTGGAGATAGCAAAACCCATAATCCCAGAAAACAGTTTATTGAGAAACATTGTATTTGATGAAGAGTTTAAAGGGGAGCGGCTTGTGACAGAAGGTAGGCCTGTGGACTTTTAAAATAAAAGTGTAATACTTGTTTTCAGGTGGAAAAATACCCAGCATTCTAGGCGTGAATCCTAGATGTTTTTCCTTTAGTTCATATTGATAAATGCAAAAGCAAAGGTGATTACTTGTATTCAACACTTATGTAAACTGCTTACTGCACTTTTTTCTCTATCAAAGTGCAACCCCAGTCTATGAATGTTATGGCATTGAATAATGCTAGGTTTATCGGAAGAGTAATACTTGAGAAAAGAGATTTTACATTTTATTTCACTGAAAGTTTCAGGTTTTAGTACAAAGATGGATCAGTTATTTGAAAATTGAGAGGAAAATAACTTGGCTGAGATTAAAAGTTGTACTTTTCTAAAGTTAGATACATCACATTTCTTATAGTTCTGTTTATGTTAGCAAGAAACTTATTAAGAAAAAACAGCATATTGTAAAAGTATCTTCAAAAAAAAAAAAAAAGTCATGAGGAGGCTTACTGTCAAACCCTATGTCTTAAACTAGTTTTCATTACATGTGGAAAGATTTTATGTTGTCCTTACTTGGAAAAGTGACCATTCATCTCGACTGAGGTAAGATCCTAGTGAAGATAAGATACTTGAGTTTTTGAGTATGCTCTGAAGTTGTTTGCTCAGCATATGAGTGCTTAGATAACTTCTAGTAATAAGATGATCAGAGGTAGTCCTGCTAGTAGTAGGTTTTTTTTCTGCAGAAAAAGAAAATTAAAAAACACAGCAGACTTGTGTAAGGCTGCAAATAAGCAATTGAGGAAGAGTGCTGGTAGAGTAGCTCTTCAGAAGTAAACTGGGTTATTCACGTTCTTTATTAACAATGATACAGACTTAAAGCCCTTCATTACCTTCTTGTCACCCCAAGTTTATGTGCCAGCATTAGTATTTGAAATAGCGTGTTGTCAGTCTTTCAGCAGCCTGCTTACTTAGTGCATCAGTGTGGTATGCAATTAGACTAGACAGGCAGCATGCATACTTGTAAGAGTATGAATTTTACAGGCATTCCTAGCTTTCATGATCATCAGGGCATTAATCTGCCTTATCCCTAGCTGAAGTGTAGATGCTATGTACAAATACTAATAATTTTCCCCCAAATCTACTGTGCAACAGAAGCAGTAATGGATCAAAGGTGCCCTGTGTGAGAAGTGTTCGCTTCTTCATTCTGTCTATTCTTAAAGCACAGGAGTAAACTGTGACTTGTTTATTAAACATTTTGATGAAACAGTTATATTTAAATTGTACTCTGACATTTCTGGGCTTTTGGATATTTACAGGCACAATTAAATAACAAGATGTTAGATTGAATAGGTTGAGTAACTGAAAAATAACGGCTTTCAAAAGTTGAATCTCTTTCTATGAAGCCTTAAGAATGTATTAATCTTATTTGTCAGAGTAAAAAGAGATAAAACTTGGCTTTAATTGGGCATAGAATCAGATTAATATGTATCATTTGCATAAAGGTAGAAAGTATCCTTTATAATTAAAAAGTTAAAATTTTTTGTGTTTACAGTTTTGTTACATCTCATGGTAACTTTGATTTACGCCTGATGATTTACGATAAGTTAAATTGTTTTTAGAATGATCTACGATACCTTAGCCAACAGATGAGCTAGGAATATCTGCTACATCTCTTGTGCATTTACTGAGTGTTATTCGTTCGTTCTTACTGGAATTGTTCTATTACTCTTCTAGTATGTGATCTCCCACGGGGGACAAACGACATCCGTCTTTTCTATGCAAATATGCGAAAAATTATCCTCAGTGTGGTTGGATATCTCGTTTTTGATCAGGATGCTTTTCAGCAGCCTCCTGGACGTCATTTGGAATCAAACAGGTGATATATAAGGATGACTTGTCAGATCATGCCTAGCCGAGGTGAAGCTCCCTTTGTTATGGGCCAAATAGCTGGTTGAAAGAAACCTCCTTAGTGCCAGTGTGCTGTTAAGAAGCAGGCATTCTTTGTTACAGCACGGGATGCACGAGGGAATCAGTTCCACCTAAAACATGCATACCTGGTTCAAAAGATCTTTAGCTTATGTACATTACTTGTGTTACATGTGTAATAGTTTTCTCGGAAAGTGCATATGCATTCAAGACTTTTCTCAGAAATCATTAACATAGGGTTCTACCTCCTTGCCCATGCTCAGTTGTTCTTGTGGTAGGGGTCCTGGTGATCCTGGGGGTCTTTCTGGGACCCCTGGTGGTCGCCTCAGTGTGCCCTTTTCTTCCTCTTTTCCTTATTAGGAATGGAAAGTTCCTTTGTGTGATGCTTTTTGCTGGTTGCAGTGTCAAGGGCAAGGCTTATCTTCGAAGCAGCCTTGCGGAGTGGTCTTGTTATGTAGGCAGGAACCTTCTGTACAATCTATCTCCTGTTATCCAAAAGCTAGTGCGCTGTTTCGCAACACCTTCATCTGAAATGGTTAAGATTTTAATGTCATTGATGGAAGTTGACTTGCTGTACAAGCAAAAGAGCTGACTCTATGATGAGAATTCCCCCAGTGAGTATCTAGGTGGCTCTTATTATTTTTCTCTATGATCCATTAAACTGCTATGATAACCTATAAACTATTACCTGAAATATTGTCATTTGCTGTATCTGCAACTTCCTATGCTTCATCTGAATGAACAGTTTTGTTTTTTTTTTTTTCCCTTACCCCATAGGTACTTCTAAAGTGCATTTCTTCCTTTAGTGCTATAGGACTATAACTACTTCAGTCCTTGCAAAGAATTCTTGATGTCTGTGATGGAATTAGAAATTATATTATGAAGCATTAGTGACCATCCTATGTACCAACCTTTCAATGCAACATATGCTGTAGCTCAAAAGAATGATTGGTGCTGAGGCTTCCTCTGCTGCCTCTTCATGCTCCCAAATGAAGATGTCCGTCAGTGGGAGGATTTCTTTGGAGGACAGGCAGAGACCTGGTCTTTAATTAGGACTCATCATTTTTATTTAGGCAGGTTGCTGTAGCATTTGGAGCCCTGAAAACGGAAGAAACGTCCAGATTGTATGCAAGTCCTACTTCTTAAGCAAGTCCTAGGACAAGAGGCAGTGTAGCATAAAAGTAAAATAAAAAAACAACAACAAAGTAAATAGGAGTTAATGTGAACACTATAAAATATTAGCATGGGCTGGTTCTTGACTCTTCATGTTTTTTTCTTCTCAGGATCCTGCCACATAGGTGAAGAAGGGGTGCTGCCTTGCCCTGTTTTTAACATCTACATATTTAGATTCTGTCTTGGAATAACTTTTTCCTGCTGAACACTTCAGGATGCTTGACAGATCTGTAGGCTAGCAGAGTGTTTGTCAGGCACAGCGGGACTGTGAAGCTAGAGGTTGGAAACAAGTATCTATAGCAGCATAGCAGCAAGCAGGACATTTTTGGTGGTGCTTTCTTCCCTCCCCTCCACCCCCCCACTTGATAGCCTTATCAATTCTTCCAGTTTTGGATTTATTTCCTGGCTAAGCATCATGAGGAGCTTCACTTTCTGAGTAAACTGTAATTCTCAGAAGAGATATGACTGTTAACTACTAATCTGACTGTTGTGAAATCCCATGTCATGGCTGTGAGTTGGTCCCCTTCCTGGTTCTGTTGCTGTCTTAAGGGATAAATCCACAGGTATTAGTTCTGTCATAAACTGAGTCAGAGTTCTCAGATGCATTAAAGAACAAAAGTAGAAATAGTGGGGAAAAGAGCTGTATGTTTACATAACACTGTGTGGAGTAAAAGTTACCAATCTTCCCCTTAATTTCTGAATTGTTTTATTCTGGTATTTAAAATCAAAATTATGGTGAGTTAGGCTTTTAAGTTAAGAAAACACACTGAATCCTAAAACAACAGCTTCATAGCTTTCATATATAAGCTTATCTGCCATATATTTTGCAAGCAGAAGTTTGATCTGCTAGTCCATGAGGAAGACTAGGGACTTGGAACATATGTCTTGCATGGAAAGGCTGAATGAGCTGGGTTAGTTTAGCCTGAGGCAGAAAAGGCTTGTGGGAAGTGAAGGGGAAATGTCAATGTGGATAAATACCTGATGAGGGAAGTGGAAAAGGAGCCAGTCTTTCCAGTGGTGTCCAGTGACAGGACAAGAGGCAGTAGGCACAAAAAGAAATGCAAGAAATTCCATTTAAACATAAATCCTTCTTTTTCTGTTGAGGGTGGTCAGGCACTGGAATTGGCTGCCCAGGAGAGGTTGTCAAGTCTCCATTTGTAGAGAAGTTCAAAAACCAACTGGACTGATCTGCTGTAGCTGACTCTGCTTTGAGCCAAGTGTTGGGCTAGGTGTCTCTAGGAGTCCCTTGTGACCTCAGGTGTTCTATGATTCTGTTAAATATAACTTGTACTGTCTTGTTTCTCTCTGCAGTACCTTCTTTATTTGATTAAAGTAGGTATAGAGAAAGCAATTTACTATCACCTAAAGGTAATTGTTTTTAGTACCTTCCATTAAGTGACTTCCAAACTTCCTGTGAAAGAGCTGTGTTGTGATATAGCTGCTGACTTCATTTTTTTTATAATGGAGAACTAGATTGAAAGTCCTGGTGAACAGCATTGTATTTGAGTATTAAATTCTCAGAGACGTTGAAAGTAGGCTATTATAATTACTCTAAAGTTATTTTCATTACTACTTGTGCTTAATGCAATCTTATTTTCAGACCTGAGAACCCTGTCAGACTAAACAATGCATCTTTGGATGTTCTTCCTGTTAGAGGGCCTCAGGGTCCTCCATTACCTGCAAAAACTGATGATCTCATTCAGAATAAACTAGATGGTCAACAGACTTGGGCTGTTAAGCCTGAACACTTGACTTTGTTACCTCCTTCTATTAGTAAGTACTTTTTTAATTTAATAAATTAAAACATTCTAATATTAAAGTAACTGTACTACTTAGTATGTTTGTAATTTTTTGAGTAAATGTGGCTTGATCAATAATCGTGCTGCAGTAATATTACACCCAAACAATAAACTTGGTTTGAACAGAGTTTTGGTTAAATTGTTGGGGTTAAAGAGCTGTGTGTGTTCGTACATGTATGTAATAGGCACTACACAACTATGTATATTTTAAAACATTGGAGAATTAAAAATAGGGCAGAAAATGCTTTATTTTAATTGGTGCATCTCTGACTCTTGGATGCTTTTGTGAATTTTTGTACCTTAGCTTTTCACAGCTTTTTTTGTGTTACAGGTGGAACAGCTGATACTAGACCTGTACAAATCATCAACAACTCTAGTAGGGTGCTGACATTTGAGCTTTCTTGGCCAGCTCACTGCCTTACTATAACCCCACAACATGGAGATATCGAACCAGAGTAAGTTTCTTTTCATGGATTTCATTTGTATGTAAAAATGTACGGTGAAGTTTGGGAGCAATTTGTTTTAGTGAGTTCCAGTATATAGCATGTAAATCTAACCTTATAAATTTATGACTTTATGCTTTTATAGCTCTTCATATAAGGAATGTTCTTCTGTCATATGCAAAGTTACCTGGAGACCAGGAGTTTTCTGTGCTTGGATATGCTATTATTCTTGTATAATTTTCCAGGTCAACAAAACTGAGTTTTAAAAACATCTTTTCACAGTAGTTTTCTTGTTTGAATGACTTGTGTGTTTAAAATAGGCTATTTCTTTGATCTGGTAATGTGCTGATATTCATCAGAACTTGGTTGGTTTTATATTTGTATTCTGACGAAATTGTTTTCTTGCTGCTCAACCTGTGGCTTATCACGTAACTGTAGGTATGAAAATAGCAAGTCAGTGTCAAATCACCTCTATCTTAACTAGCAGTATTTTGGAACTGTAGTTGCACCATCATTGTTTGTGTGCTGACTCCTCACAGATGTCGGTAAAGAATCTTTTACGATAAAATGTTTTGTATTTCTGCCACTTCTCACTTCTGAATTTTTTTTTTTTTAAGGTCAATTCAGAAAGGCTCTTAAATAAACAGAAACCTCCAACACAATTAAAAAAATCTAATGTTCCACAAAAAATAGGCAATTGCTTTAACATTGTACATGTTTACTCAAAGCAGAACCGTTCTTTTCAGTCCTGCATCACTGTGCAAGACATGATGGATTTAAACGTTTAATTTGGTACTCATTTAGATGTAAATTCTTGGATGTATTACTGGGGGACTTTGATAATTAGTGAAAATAAAACAAAAAAGATTCTCTGTAGGAGTTAGAGTATCTACAAGGAGTGGCAGATTACAACAGTGCTGAGAACAGTGGTTTCAAAAAGAGAGGACAATAAACAACTTTTCAGTAGCTAGAAGCAAGGATGTGTTGAGTGTCTCATACCCTAGACTGAGGACTCCTTTGAACGATTTTTTTTTCTTCATTATTAAGAGAATTGATGGCAACCTTGAAGCAACTTCATTGTGTTGCATAGTTATATTATGTTCTTTTCATTGGAAAAGAATGTGCTGAAGCCTAACACGTTGGGTCCAAGCAAGTAGTCTGGATCAAGAACAGTTGCCTGCAAGCAAGAAACAGACCTGTAGCAACAGCTGACTTAAGCATGGCAAGCTGCACTTACCTGGTTTTCTGCTTTCTCTGACTATATCCTTACAGTGCCAAGAGCAGTCGTGGTGTCAGGACAGGAGTCAGCCAAAATATTCTATAATATGCACTGTGATGGCTGGAGCCATGGAATTCTTGAGCTGATTTAGGCTAGGAAAGGAGAAGGTCTGATTTCTTGGTAACAATGAGAGAAAGGCCTAAGATCAAAGGCTGCCTTTGCCATGCTGGAGCATGTCAGGTCAAGCAGGCTACCTCCTCTTTCACCTTGACTGAAATTCATGAACTCTTTGGAATGTGATAGAGGCAACCTCTAACCTATCTGAATGAGGAATCATTAAGTCCTGAGTCCCTGCTGAATTTGATAGTGTCCTAAGATTTCCTCATGGAGGTGTCTCAGTGTTGGAAGTATTGATAGGTGCTGTGGAAGGAATTGCATTTTTGGAGTAGGGACTGTTGGAATCTGCAAAGACTGGCATCTGAGAGATTTGGAATCTGGAAAGGCAAGAGCCTTCAAAAAGTGTCTTTGAGGCTTCCCTTCTGAATAAAGTTTGAAAGGGTGGTTAGGCAAAGTTTTTCTTCCCTAGATTGTTCCATTCCACAACAGTGAAAGCACTGAGAGGTAGTATCTGCAGAGGGTGAATGTGGCCCTTCTGAGAGACACCTGGTTCGTGACTCCATACGAGTTGGATTTGCATATGAAGTTTGCAGCAAATGTCAAAGACAGGCTAATAGGAACAAAGGCAATGGGACAGTTTGTGACAGTAGGTAGTAACAGAGATATTGTGTATGCGGACTTAGTAAGCCATGTTCTCACAAACACAGCTTGTAGGTAAGGGAGACAACCTTAAGTGCAAAGATTCTGAAAACTGCTGAGATTTAAAAATAGATGTTCTCATCTAAAATAAGGTTGAAATTGCTTTGTGTATGCAGCAGTATTGGCTATGCCCATACAAGACTTCCCTTTATAGAATATAAAATCCCACCCATTATTTATTGAAACAATTCTTTGAGGAAATATTAATATCCTGATTGAGTATTTTAAGGCTGCTGATGTCTGTTAGTTGAAGTTGTGAGGATTATTATGGAACTGGCTTTCCTATAAGGACTGATTTTGTTTTTACACTGAACTTTTCAAATGCACGGTGCTCTGCTAGTGACACTTTAAGCTAATTTTTTAGGAGTAATGAGTACTTTTGCTGATCAGCTGTTCTAACATAAAATCAATGACCTTTTCTTCAGCGTTTTTGTACTCTTTTTTTTTTTAACAATTCATTGCTTTCTTTCTGTCTTTTATATTTAAATTTTATAATATAGAATAGGGAACACCGTAAATCAGAACTAATGTTCTCACTGGTCAAATTACTGTCTCATGTTATAACTGGTTGGAATGACTTTAGTAGACTCTTTGGTGTCCCCAACTATAGAGACCATCAAAAGACTCTTCTTTTTCTCCAAAATTGGTGATTCTGACTGGGAAGAAGGAAAACAAGTAGTTTCTCTATAACTAGTATTGGTTTCAAAGAGGCAATTTGTATGGTATACTTTGTTTGAACAGAACAGTTGTCTTGTGGACTAGCATCGAAGCATGTTTTCTCTGATTCATGTAGTTTTATCTGCTTCATGTGGCCTGACACGTTGTGTATGTTAATGATAAATTAATGCTTTCCTTCTGTCCCCTTAAACAAACATCAATATCAAGTTTATAAAGCTAGTTATTGTTAAGTTTCTAACAAAACCTCAATAGTAATGGAATTTCTGAAAATCTTAAACTTGTTTCTAGATAATCTTTGCTTACCTACTCTCTTAAAAGTGCATGCTTTCTTGAGCTAATGAGATCTGTTATAGTTGTTCAGTCTAATGTGAGAATCATGCTAATGTTTTTTGCCTTTTATTAGGAGCCGTGCAGTAGTTCTGGTGAGTCCTAATCCATCACTTGCCACAAAGCCTTCTGTAATTCCTTGGAGTGGGCTAATCTATATCCACTGTGCTAATGAACAAAAGGTACGTTGCTAGTCGTGTTGCCAAAATCTTTTATATGTGGAACACGACTTTTGTAAATGCTGTTCTCATTGAAAATCTTCCCCCTACCTCCTAGCTGATTGCCAATTTCATCTCCTACCTGTCAAATGGTTCATTAGTCTCTAAAGAAATACTACGATGTAAACAGTTGGACTATGTTGCCAGAAAAATTTTCTGTATACTCACCGCTTATATATTATTTTCTAGAAATGCTGGATTTATTATTTTTTACATGTATAATTATCTATATGCATCTCTGCTTTTTAATATATGTATATATATTTGTTTGTGTATATATTTAGTCTATATAATATTTTGAGACAGAAGAAGTTAAAGTAAGTTGCTGGACAGGACACCACAGCTCCCTGTGGGCTCGCTTAAGGTGAACTTAACATTCTGGCAGACAATTCTGTGATAATGAATGTGTAGGAGAGATTCTGTTCCTCATGCATTTTAATCCAAGACTTTGCCCTGGTTGAATTAAGGCATATTAATAAAATTTATGAAGCCAACAGTTTTTCTGCTTTCTTCAATGTAAAAGTATAAAGTCTCCTTGGCAATTTCCCCTAAAGAAATAGACGTTTGGTTGTCATTTTTACAGCTATCATGTATTTTGGGTTAATTATAATGGTGCATGGAGAGAGAAATGAAAGACACTGGAAGGTTAAAACAGCATACCTGCTTACCTTCTTGATGGAGGAAGGTGATGTGCATAGTACAGAATTGTGAACTACCTTGGGGAGAGACCAATCCCTTTATCAGGGATTGTAGTGCAGGGCAAGCGATAGCAGTTTTAAACTGGAAGAGGTTTGATTTAGATGAAATATTAGGAATTCTTCACTGTGAGGGTGGTGAGGCGCTGGAACAGGTTCCCCAGAGAATCTGCGGATGCACTTGGAAATGTTCAAGGCCAGCCTGGATGGGGCTTTGGGCAACCTGGTCTAGTGGGAAGTGTCCCTGCCCATGGCAGGGTGGGGTAGGAACTGGATGGCCTTTAAGGTCCCTTCCAATCCAAGCCGTTCTCTGATGAGAAAAAGATAAACACTCCAAAACAACCAACAAAACATGCAGAGAAATTGATAAAAGAGTTAGAGAAGGAAATGGATATTGTGCACATCTTTCACTGTGTTATGTTTTGCAATAATAAAAAGTTGAAGAGAAGAAACCTAGTATGACAAAAGTAGCAGATGTATCAGAACTAATCTAATTGTAAGATAGCTGGTACTTGGTAATGTTTCTGCCATTTCTTTGCAACCTGTCCAATAAAGCAGAAAGTATGCTAAGATTTCTTACTTAAGTTTTTAGAAGCATTATTTACATAGCCAGAAATGAACACAAAGCTCATTATGTCTGAGAGAGCCCCGGTCCCTTTCTCTGCAAATAGAGAATATTATAGCGGTTGACAATTTAATTCAATTAATGCAACTTATTGTTTTGTTTCTTTGATTGAAGAATAGTCCACTGCTAATCTATCAATAAAAGTATGTTGCAAGACATTTATTACAAAACATAGTTGTAAGTAAATACAGTTTGTAGAAATAAATAAACTAAATATTTGCAGAAACTAGCAGTAGGGAGTGGAGTTCAGATTAAATAGAACATCTAGAATATTGGATTATATTGGATTATAATCCAATATATTGGATTAAAATCTCTAGATAGTAAATGCTAAGTAAATTTCCTTATTCTCCTGAATTAAATTGATGATAAAATCTTAAAACTTTAGGAACTGAAGTTAGAGAAGACCAGGTAATTTAGCTTTTTTTTTTTCCCTCTGTTGGAACGTGAGGCTGAACAATGTGAGTTCTTACAGCTCAAGGAAATAGACCTGAATAGTTTGACCTATTTAAATAGTGAACACTGTTATATTAACATCTTTCTTACTCTCCAAATTGTGCAAAAGTTTGTTAAAGTGCAGATCCGAGAGCTGACTGCGCAGAATGCGCCCGAAGCAGGCTCTCCATCTAGAAGACATGATGCATTTACTCTGCAGTCTGCAAGTCCTGCTATTCATGTGGCAAAACCTCTCTCATCACTTCCTTTGACAAAAATGGAAATCAAGAACAGATTGGTTATTTTTCCTAAAACAAGGGCTGGCCAGTGCTCAGGTAGTAATGCTTACTTAGTAAATGTAACATCTGCTGTATCTTATGTTCAGAGTTTTTGTTTACTGTATTGAATGTTTGGGAACTTGTATGCCTTGAATTTGTTCTTGTTCTTTTAGTCTGGTGTGTTTGGCCAGTTCCCCTGTTTTGATTTTGATTCACTGAAATGTTAGTCCCTGTGATGGAACTCTTTTCAGAAGTCTCTTTTTTTTCTCCTTTATAGCAACACTGCAGGTAGTGTTTGCATGCAGGCAGATAATTTGCTAATTTCTTAATCAATTATGATGTATGAAACCAAACTGTGCTTCCACAAAGAGGGCACTGTGTGCTTACTGTGTTTTGTTGAACTTCTTTTGGATCAATGCTGTTGTGCAGTAGACCCATTCTCATCCTTCTACGTGTTCCTAAGATGTTTAGATAAATCTATCTACACATAGAAGAGAAATAAATATTCTGCCTTAAAACTCTAGGAATGTCGGCTATGAGACTGGCTATTCCTGTCGTGTACTTGATGATCTTAGGAGGATGTTGGTGATAATGGGTTCCAAAATCCTCCGTCTATACTTTTAATTTCAGTAAATTCTTAAAATTCTTAAGATTACTGCATGAAACTGTCATTCTGTTATCCAGATACCAGATTTGTTAGTGCTTAGTTCTCTTTCCTAACTATCCAGGATTTTTTGTAGTGATTCACTGACTCAATGCTTTTATTTAATCAACGCTTTTATTTAACTACCTTTAGAACTGCCAAGGTTTAATTTATCAATTATAGCTGCGTTTTTTTCCTACATTTACAGAAAGCAAATTTGGTATAGAACTCTTCTTCCCATTTTTATAAATGTCCCATATAACACATGTGGAGCTTAGCTGCTTGACGTGCTTCTCTAGATTGAGATGATCTTACAAGTACTCTGATTCCTAGCAAGAAGCACATTTCAAGATGTGAAATATGTTCATTGATATTGTCACAGATTGGGAGTTTCTGATAATTGTCAGTCAGATATTTTTCTTTCTACAAGTCAAGGATAAGTTGCTTATTGAGCTTCATTTTTGTATTGTTTCATTTTTATAAATGTGTAATAGGATGAGAAGGAGCTATTTGATGCAACTTTCGTCCCAAACAAAAATACTGTGGATATTCTTCTGGGAGCAGCCAAATAACATCTTGGAAGAGAGTTGCATATCGTGAGGGTTTTTTTTTTTTTTTTTGGGTGTTTTTGTACACTAGAAAATGAAGATACCTGACAAAAACCTGAATGCAATAAATTGGGACTGTTGGAGGTGACTTGGATCTCACTTTGATGGTAGTTATATTCTGGATTTTCAAGAAGCTAAATTCCTCCTATAAACAATACAATCATATAACTTTCTTTAATATGCTGTAGGGTCTTTTGGAGGATTATCTTCTGTTGTTTTAGGATTATTGAAGATGGGGTTTAGGTCTCCCTTTGTTTCTTGTAAGCATCTTCACTAAAAGACTTTACTTGCATATTTATTTGTATAAACTTGCAAGAATTTTATGATAGTGTGCTTTGAGTTTGCTCCTGAAGTTTCACATCTTGGCATCATGAGAATTGTTTCTGTTAAACTTCATTGTGTCTAGAAGTAAAGAGCTTTCTTTGTAAACAAACTTTCTCTTTAAATTCTTTCAACTAAAAGTACTTGAACAAAGATATTTAATGTATTTATCTGTCTGATATTTCTCTTCCAGAGAGTTATTTGGAATTGGAGAATAAGGGGGATGAAAATGTGAAGTGGAATTTGTCATCATTTACTCCACCCTACGTAAAAGTGAGTGAATGCTTGCATGGATAGTGTTTTTACGCAAATCTCGTTTTTTCCTTCTCTCTTCCTGTTGCTGTTTCTCCCTCTAGCATCTCCAGAAAGTATACTTAATTGAGCCTGAACTTAGTTACAGAGTTTCTTCCCAATCTTTCTGCTTCTGTCCATATGAAGGAAATGTTTTACTGCTTTTTCATCTCTGATGTGCTCTCTGACTGGGAATCAGTGCTCTGTGGGACTATTTCTGGTTGCTTGTGCTCGTCCAGTGTCATCTTCCAGATTGCGTTAAATAGTCAGACATAGATGTATGACGTGTTTGTTTCTGATCCAGAACACCAATCTAATTTACCCTGTTATGAGACCTATACTTCTAGGATTCTGCTCTACGTGGTATCTATAGGTAATTCAAAGAGGTCAAGGATATTTGAATTATGCTACTGTTGCCTCTGCAAGTATTGTAGCTGTAACTGTAATGTTTGTGAATAGTTTCCTGTTTATTGATAGTCTGAGTGCTGTGATGGGCATTTGACTTCTTTGCTAGAATCAGTATGGTTATGAAATGAAAACCTTTTGGTATCCCAGAAATTCTGTAGATAAAGTAGACTATGAAGACTTAGTATGTAGCGTTCCAGTTGGCGCATCACTTCTAAACTGGAAATCACTGGTTATGATGACAGCATAAACATTATAGTAGCTTCAAGTCTATGTTCATTTGCTTTTAGGGATTCAGTATTATTTATTTGAAAGTAGCTTCACTGGATGCATTTTTCTCAGCCCTTTGCAAGAGTAGAGTGTGTGAGGGGAGTGCATGTGTTTTAATCCCTTATGAATCTGACCCATAACTTCATTTGCAGGACATGGATGGAACTGGTACTGTTTATAGGGTTACTTACTCCGTTTTCAGATGTTACCGTGTTTCTGGTACTCTTGAAGCTCATGAAAAAGAGAAGGTAAACTGATATATTTCAAGCTTATTAGTTTATTTTAATTGTGAAATAGTACCTTGCATGAGAAATTCTCTGAAATAACAGTTGAAGCTGTTACACTCTCTCTAATAATGTGTATTTAGGTGGTCAGTATCTACTTACCACAGCTGTTATAATGTCAGCTGAGTTGATCCTAAGAATTCATACAGTCTATAGTTTTACGGTGTGCCCTTTCAAAATTTGTTTTAGAAGATATTCTGTTCTAGAACAGAAGATTGTTTTTAAATGCTTTGTAGAATCCACAACGTTACTATTACAACTAAATACCATGTTCTTACAAAACTTGTGTGAGAACTAGCTCCTATTCCTTAAGGAGGTCTTGTCATAGTTCTTCAAGAACAGTTGTTAGGTCTTAAAGTTGATTTCATTGGACTTACAATTTTATCTCCTGGCCAGTAGAGGGTTTCATAACCACAATTATAAAGCACATCCAAGGATGTAATGAACAGGTTTCTATGGGGCTTTTGTCCCTTGCCTTCTCCCTTAATACTACTTTATTCTACCTGTTCATCTTCACAAATAGCTATCTTGTAATTGTTATGGATTGCAATATTGATTATTTAATTTAGAATCTATTTACAAAAAATTGAAAACTTCCTTTCAGTTTCATTGTTTATCTGCGAATATAGGAAAACAAATTTAAACAATTTATTTCCCTTAGCAATCCTAGTTCAGGTGTAACACTTTCATTATTGGTAGATGAGGCTGTTGGCTGAAACTGATAAGGGATACGTTGCTATCATGGTTGTGTTTTTTTTTTTCTTTTCTTCCAGTGAGTCTGATAGCATTTAGTTGAAAAATATAGTTAGAATCATAGAATCGTCAAGGTTGCAAAAGACCTGTAAGATCATCTAGTCCAACCGTCCACCTACCACCAATCTTGCCCACTGAGCCGTGTCCCTCAGTTTCACATCCAGACGTACCTTGAACACCTCCAGGGATGGTGACTCCACCACCTCCCTGGGCAGCCTGTGCCAGTGCCTGACCACTCTTTTGGAGAAGCTTTTCCTAATAACAAACCTGAACCTCCTCTGGCGCAACCGGAGGCCGTTGTAGTGATCTGTTCTAATCCGCTGCTCCTCCTCTGTCTTTCCCAGAACGGAGCTCTGAAATCAATGCAAGATTACAGTTGAATTAACTTGGTACAACACTATAGAGAGGAGCCTTTATTACATAGGTGACCTTTTAAGGATGATCAAATGTGTGACCTGTAATTTAGTTTAAATTTCAGTCCTTCTAGTAATTGTAGAACAGACTGCTTTTACAGACTTGGAGGTGGAAGAGTACAATTATTCATAGCTTAGCTGACACATTCCCCCTCCTGGTCCCCTTCTTCCTTATTTTACTAATAAAAATAATTGTGCAAGCACTTGCTGACTTCTTGTAAGGCAGATCAGCTGAACTCAAATTTTGTGTGAGTGCTTACACAACCCATTTCATCAGAACTTTTTTGTTGGCAGCCAGAGGAGGATGAGCCATTATGTTTTCTGCAAGATCACCTCTATGTGGAATGTATGCATCAATTTCTGTAGTGTGTAAATTTTGTGCTAGCTTTACTGTAACTTTCTGCAAGTAAATTTGTGGAGGTGCATAGATGTTTATTGAACTTCTGCAAACTTTTCCTCTTGTTTTGGTAGGTTGCTCTGCTCTTTTTACCTAGAGAAAAGGGGGATTACTCCCAGTTCTGGGACCTTGAGTGTCACCCTGTTGAAAAACCTAGTTGGAAACACAAATTAAGATTTCAGCTTTCTGGAGCAGTAAGTATATAAATGCTATCAAACTTTATCCTGAGCATAAGTCTTTGAGAATGTCTTAATGTCACTGTACCGTACTATGTTCTGATATGCCCTCTGAAAAAAATGGTAATATTTTATGTCAGCCTACACTATACTGTTTTTCTTACATTACAGAAATAATTTCCTTGTCCTTCTTATGTGATAGTGCGTTATCTTTTGTTGTTCAACGTGTAACATTTTGCTTTCTGCTCAGAGACAGCAGAGGAAAACTCCTGTGGGAATTGTTTCTGTGGAGGAAGATTTGTTTATATCAAACACCAAATGCATTGGGTTTATTTTTGTAAACAGATAGCAAAGTAATTGACCTTTGCTCTAATATGTAACTTAATGCAGTATCGGAATTTAAAACCACCCATACCCATGGAGATATGGTTATGTTTCTGATGAAATCCATTTGAGTATTTTGTCAAAGATCAGTATAGATGGGGGTAATTTTTTAGATTTATATGTGGTAGCAATTAGATGTGAGCTATCCTTTGCTCCCCTCATGCTCCTGATCTCTAATTTCATGGTGAGGCCTAGGGAAGAGGGGTTTGAGAGTTAGGAGAGAGCACAGAAAATTAGTTTTCTGCGTGCTTTTAGTCACTACCTCACATCCAAGGGAAGTCTGCATAGGACATAGATTCTATTTTTAAATATGTCTAATGCTTAGTTACATGAGCTGAATGTGAAGAACCTTGTATGTTTGGTATTGTGTGATTGCTGCATGTGCTTTGATGTCTTCTCCAGGAAGTTAGACTTTATTTTTCAGAGAAGCCCAGGTAAAGATTTGAGTTCTTCCTTTTAGAATACCAAGCCTGTCTCAGTAGTAGGAACCTTACTTAACTTTTTGGCAAGATACCTTACCTTTTATTTTGTAGGGTCTTTGTTCTTTCCAGTAGTTAATTATGTTGAAAAGGGGACTTGCTAATAATATGTGTTAAATTACTTCTAATTTTAGCTGGGAGAACGAGACTTGTGCGGTGTTTGTTTTGAGATGTTTTTAACCTTTCAGCAAATACTTTGAACATAATTTTCCATAAAATGAGGAGAATGTCTGTCATTTGACTGTTTAAAGCTTGTTGAGAAGATGAATTCTTTATCACAAACCTAGAGTCTTGAATAATTCTGAGAACATGACTAGTTGTCAGAGTTGTGTAAATCTTTGAGCAGCACAACTTGAAATCAATGTTTTTGAACTAGCATGTCAGATTTTTCCTCTTGATTCTTTTTAAAGCTGTTAACTATTAGATCTTTCTGGCATCTCCTTATACTTGTGGGAAAAACATTACAGAAAATACTCAATGAGTTGAGGTCATTTTTGAAAAAGAGTTGGAAGTGTTGCTTATCAACTAGGTAAGGAACTATATGTTATTTGGCAAGAGGAGTCAGCACAGAATGTTTACTTACTATTGTAGCTTTTTAATTAGATCTGCTTTTAGATGAGAAGACAAGTCAATTATTGTCTATTATATCCCAGGAACCCAGAGTGTATATACTGCATTACTACAGCTTTGAAAAGGACGTGTATCCTGCTGAGTTTGCTGAGGCAGAGTGGGCTACTGCTATGGTTAATGTGATTCTTGATAACATGAAGTAGGAAGACTGGCTGTCATTCACAGTGACAGAGAGGTATTTATAGCACCACTTCAAAAGAAATGGAAAAAAACGTGAATGACATGAGGAAAGAAATAGAACAAGGTGAAGTTAGGAAAATCAATGGAACTTACCATTTTCAGTTTTTTCCTTAAAAAACGATTAGTTGTGGCTTTGATTATGCTCTGTTTGCATTTGCAGTCCCCACCACTAGAAACCATGGTCTGCAGCTCTGAAGACCCTGTCTCCAAATCTGATCCTAGGGACAGTGGAATGAGGGGACTCTGCATGCACTTTGCAGCCCCACCCTGTCAATGCTGGCAATTCAAACTTAGTTTTTCCCCTTCTTGAGGAACTCTTGCTGTCAGGAACTAGTCAGAAGTGAATGGGTTAAAAATGAGTATCACCATTGTGCATATTGTAGATTAGTATTTTGGTTTAAGTATTGGTCTGCTGTGGTTGACGCAGTCATTCAGCAAGAACCTGCCAGAAGGCTGAGGGAGGACCTAGGTTATGATTGCTCCTTTAGTGTGTGGGAAGCTGAGGACTGCATGAAGAATTCCAGTGTTGTTTGAAGATACTACAAATGTTAGACGTGTACTTTTTTTTTTTAATCGATGTTCTTTAGCTGTGTAAATAACTTTAGTGTAGTATTTTGCAACAGGCAACGTGAACAAACTGAGCTCCATTTCTGAACACATAACACAAAACATATTGTTACTAAAAATCTTTGATTTTTATTGTTATCAGCAGTATGGAAGCTTCATCTTATTTGGGTGTTCCGGGAGCAAGAGGGAATTTTTTTTTTTTCCCCCTAGGGTCAGTGAGCAAAATGAATTCCAATTTTCGAACTAATGCAACTTTTGAAGTTGCTTTGCATTAAGAGCACCATTGCTCAAGAACCATTTGGACAATGTTTAACGTACTACTTTCATTTGAAACAAGAAGAGTCAGTAGGAGGTCAAGCGAAGCATGTTGTACTTTCTGATACTCTTATAAAGATCAGGGAGAACACAACCTCTGCTTATTTTCTGTAATGTGCCATTATTCTTATGCAGTGAACTTGCCCTATTGATAAAGCAGAATTTGAATGATGATACTGAGGCATGACACCCATCATTTTTCCCTACATGGATAACGAAAAGCTCTTGAAATGAGATATATACAAATCTTTTCTTGTCTTTATGTATTGAGTTCTATGGTGGTTCATGGGTTATTTGTAACCGAAGAATATGCTTTTAAAAGTAAGATTTTTTTTTTGTTGGCTGCTGCTATTTCTGACAGACTGATTAGCAGCTCTTTCAAGACATGAAGTCAACGTCTGAAAGACAAGTTTGTCATAGCAGCTCTATTGAAGAAGAAACTATTTTTTAATCTTCTCTCTATAAGGGAATCAACTGCTTGTCTAAAACATCAGCACCATTTGAAAAAAATTAAGATTATGTTGTACGACCATAAGCATCGTACAAGGTTCTTTGGTTCTTCTTCTTTTTTCAAGATGTTGTGACCCAAGGGGGCAACAGACAGTAGCTGGCTGGATTTGTCTAACAGTGGAGAGTTTGGAATTAACTGATTGGCAGAGTATTCCCTTTGGGTGATCCGGTTTCCTTCTGTTAGAGAGTACTCAGAGTACACTGAGTAGAGGTCTAGACAATGGAAAATATTTTGTCCTAATTTCTGTGTGTGACAGTTACCATATAGGGCATTATCAGATCCTTTTTCTCTGGAGAGGTCTTTCTTTGGGAGTGGTGTATTCTTTGTAATACTTCTGTGTTACAAAGCTTCTTGCTTTTCTGAGAACTTCAACTATAATGATGACTTGTGTCTTCCTTTCTGAGCAGTTGCTTTGTTGACTTTGCTGTTCCTGAGGCATATGGGCCTCAGTATCTGCAGAGGAATTTCTAGCAGCCTTCACGAGATTCCACCTGCACTACTAGTTTGTTGTGAACTGGCTTTTGACAAATAAAGTGTTTGTTAAACACAAAAGCCTGTTACAGTATTCCTCCAAATTATCACTCTGTCTCAGTGATCTAGACTTTACTGTTCTGAAATACTGCGCTTAAAAAAAAAAAAAATAAAAGTCTTAGTCCCTTCCCTTGTCTAAAGGAAATGACTTAAATACTTGAATACTTTTTAATGCAAAATTTAAAGGCTTCTTTGTTTTTGCCAATAGGGTTCTAAAGCAGAAAATGAAACTGCAATTGTGAAAGATTCCACAGACGCCCCCACAGAAACTGGGCTTCGAGTTAAACGAGAAAGGAGAGTTTGCTTTGAAGCATGTACAGCTGAAACAGGGTATGTATGGGCAAGAATTGAAATGAGAGGCTGCAGGTGATTGGAACTCTCAAAAACAAAACCAAACCTTTCTGCTGTTAGAATAGTTACGTGGTGGAACAGGCTGCTCAGAGAGGCTGTGCAGTGTGTCCTTGGAGGTTTTTTGGGACCTGACAGGACAAAGCCCTGAGAAGCCTTGTCTGAGCCCATAGCTGACACTGCTTGGAAGAAGAGGGTGAACTTGAGACCTCCTGAGTCTCTTCCAATCTGAGTTATCCTACAATTTTGTATCAAAGAGTAAATAGCTGCAAAAACAAACCTCTTATTGGCTTTGCATTGTTCAGGCTCCTGTACTTGATTTTCATTTAAGTTCTGAAGTTGCTTAATCATAATTAGTTTTTGTAAAATAACTGGTATCAGCAGCAAAATCTTTCGTACACTGACCCATTTTGGTGACTCTACAAAAGGTTATAATGGATTCTAGGAATGTGGTGTACTGCATGTCTTAACTTTGCTATTGTTCTGTTTAAAATTGATGCACAATTCTTATACCTTGAGATGATGTGAGTATGGCAGGAGAGAAAATGTTGGCTGAACATGGGACCCCTGAAAAGAGGCTAGCTGTCTAGTAAAGCATACGGGGGAAAATGCAGATTGTAGAAGCGTGTTTAAGTAGATGTTCATATAATTATGCTGCAGTGATGCTTTCTGTAGACTCTCAATGGCTAAGATGTATAGCTTATAAAACTTCAGGTGAGAGTTGATGCCTACAGAATCTTTCCATTTTTCCTGATGTTTTCTCATGAGAAAACACAAGTGGCTTGAAGCATGTAATCAATATATGCAGACCATGTAAGAAAGAAATCTTAATAGTAACTCCCTTTTCCAAATCAGAGCGAATGGGATGATTCGAGGGGTATATGCACCAGAAGACCTGTACACATTTTTTCCAACAAGAGTTGGGGAATCACGCACATTAAAAGTCAACCTGCGAAATAATTCATTTAGAACGCACTTGGTAAGTTTGACAGAATTTATTTTAAATATATTTTCGTAAGTCCAGCCAACAGTTCAACTGCAGTATTTTATTTTCCTTTTTTTTTTTTTTTTTTTTACTGTGGGAAAAAGATTACAATAGGGCAACTTT